>JACAXG010000003.1:3257902-3461615 GCA_018881555.1 Amblyornis subalaris
GAGGAATCGGAGCACTCACCCTGTCCTCTAGCACCGCTCTGCGCTGCCGCAGGGTCCGGCCGCGCCGTGCCAGCGCCCCAGWCTGTAGTTTGTTTAAGTTTCAGCGGTGATTGCTGACAAGCTGCCGGGCAGGAGGCGATGCCGGGATAGCCCCACCCTGCCCCTTATAGCTCTTGGCTCCCGGCCATGTCAGGCAGCCTCTCCATACCGGGGTCAGGGTCACTACCGACCTGTCCCAACCCAGGCACTGGGGAGACCCCTACTCCTCGCCCTCCGCTGAACTCCCGTGCCCATGCTGGTCTCCTTCTGCCGCGACTCAAGGAGCTGGGTGGCCCGGGGTGATCCCGAGGGTAGTCGTCCCGCCCGCTCCGCCCCACACAGTCTGCATCCCTTCGGGATGGAGTGCATTGAGCCGGTCACAGTCTAGGCACAAACCAGTTCTAGCCATAGAACCAGATTTTGCATCTAAAAACCTTCTGAAATAGGGCATTGCGGTAAACCCGGCGTTTTCCACACGCGCCCCGGTCYCCCCAAGAGGGTGACAGCCTCAGGGGCCCTCCAAGGGCCTGGGCGCCTGCCTGGCTCCGTCCCCGCTTCCCGCAGAGCTTTCCCACGCCGCGTGGCTCCATCCCCCCCCGCCGCCGGAGCCCCGGGAGCCGCAACCGGGGGCAGGAGCTGGGAGGGGCCGGGATTCGCTCCCGGTTGTGCCGCGGACGCACCCGGTGGACGCGGGGCAGGTGCCCCGGGGGGGGGGGGGGGTCACGTCCCGGCGGGGGGCGGCGGGCGGAGCTCCCCGGCTCGGTACAGCTCGGCACAGCTCGGCACGGCTCCGCACCGAGCCCGCGGCGCAGGCGGCCCCAGGAGGTGCGGGCAGGGCCAGACAGAGCCGCCCCTTCCGCCCCGGCCCGCCGGGGTCTGTCCGTGGCGTGGGGCCGTCCCGGCCCCCTCCTCGGCCGAGAGGGAGCCCTCCGCCCCACCCTGCCCCGCTGCACCTTGACACTCCTCCTCCACCCGGGGAGCATCCCTGCTCCTGACCCCAGCCCTCCCTGACATCCTGCATCTGCCCCAGAGACCCCGGCCCCTGCCCTGTCCCGCATGGGAGAGCCGGCCACCCCCMGGCACTCTGCCCGTGCCCAGAGTATGCTCCCTCCTTGCCTAAGAGACTCAGCGCTCACCCCACTCTGCCAGACCCAGTGCTGGCTCCTCCAGCAGCCCGCCCTGCCACAGCCCCCTTGCCGGGAGCCCCCACTCCTCCCCACTGCCCACCTTGCCCCTATGCCAGCCCTCAGCTGTGCCCTGCACCCCCACTCCCCGCCCCGGGGTAGCTGGAGTTCCCAGCATGGTCATTGGCCCCTGCCTCGTGTCCCTGCATGGGACACCATGGGCTACTGGACAGGCACCAGCAGGGAGCCTGTGCGGGCTGTACCTGAATGTCCTTTGCACGGTGGGCTCCCCAGGCCCTCCAGCACCCATGGCTTGCTCACTGCCATCTCCCAGTTACTGCTTAACTTTCCTTGGCACAAGCAGGCATCGCTGCACTCCATGACCTTGGATGAAGGTGGCATGGGGAGGAAGGCAGCCCTGCTTCAGGGTTTCTTCCTGGTCTGGCCCATGCCGGGTGCCAGCGTGTCATGTGGGATCCTCTGGTGCAGCACTGGCACTGGGGCAGGGCAGCAGAGGACAGAGATGCCTCCTGCCCAAACACGAAAAAAATAAAAAGCAAGAACAAGCGAGTTTCTCACAGCACTGGGGCTGATGCGGGGAGGGAGGTTTGGGGGCTTCACAGGTGCCCTTGGGCTTTCCAGGTCAGATTTCAACCACAAAGCGTTGCCTTGGGGCCCTCTGCCAGCTCCTGGGTGCACGTGCAGGATCCAGTCAGGCATCTGCAGGATCCTTCACAGATGGCAGAATCTCCTTCTGCAGGGCATTGCTCCCTCCTGCCCAGGACAGCCCATCGAGGCTGCCAGAGCTCAGTGCGTGTCAGGGGCAAGGGTGTCGATGCCCCAGCCTTGGGTGCCACCACACCATGGGTTCACCGGGGCCACACTGCCCTCACCTGCCCAGCCACAAGGTCCCACCACAGCACCTGTATCCTGCAGCTCCCCCGATCTCAGCCCTGTCAGGGGAAAGGATGGCATCCCCGGCTGCAGATGTCAACCCAAGCCCTGCCCCTGCCCCGAAGACACAGGCCCATCCTGCCCTCACCCTTCACTGCACCAGTCCTCTTTTCCGAGCCTGGTTTCCCCCATATCCCTAATAATGCCGGCACAGGGTACCCCAGCTTCTAGAAGGAGATTGGTGTATTCCCCATAGAAGGTGGCCCTCTGCTGGTCCCCTGTCCCTCCTTTGTCCCCCCCCAGGACACCTCCATGCTGCTCAGCTGCTCCTGCCCTGTTCCCACAGCAGGACTGCACTGCCACCCCCACTGCTCCCCAGGGAAGGTGCCCAGCACCTTGGTGTCCAGGCAGGCCCTGAGCTGCTTGTTTGTTCCGGTTTGGGGGCTGGGCCGCTTCCCAGCAGCCCTGTACCTTAGCCTTGCTGAGATTTCTGCTTTCCATGGTGTGGCAGGGAGCCAGCTGTGGCCTGCCTGGGAACCAGCAGGCAGAGGCSAGCCAACAGTATCACAGGAACACAGTGAGCCCTGTGCCCACACCCCCTGCCCRGGCACCAGGGACGTGACGGGACCCCCTTCTGTCTTGCCTGCAACAGCTTCGTCCCATGCTCAGATATAAGCGATCAGGACAGCCTCAAACCGAAAAGTCATTTTATTGGTACCATACATGACTCATAAATGGCACAAACTATGGAGGGGAGGAAGGAAAAAAAAAAAAAGAAAGAAACAAAAAGGCATTACAGTGTGCCCGGGGCAGCGAGGGCTCCGCACCCTCCACAGCAGCCTTAYGGCGCGACGTGGAGAATCGTACCTTAATTGCAACGCAGAGCCCCCCTCCCTGCCACACCGGGCTCCCACCCTGGGACCCTACCCCCACCTGCAAAGGGGCTGCGGAGACCCCCGTGCCTGTGGCTGGGGGTCTGAGAGGCCGAGCCCTCCACCTCCGGCCTGCCCATGGAGGGGCCCAGGAGCTGACACAGGCATCTCTCCATGGATCTGCAGCCCGAAATCAGACCAGGGCTGACTCAAGGCTCCCCCATCTCCCCGCCCAACCACAGAGACAGTAGAAGGAGCGGACACACACGGCGTCCACCACCCCATTTCAGCAACCCTCTGCAGTCTCAACCACGAGCGGGCGAGGTGTGGGGTGCCAGTAGCACCCCTGCTGTAGCAGCCAGAGCCCCCGGGCACGGGCAGCCCCTCCGTGACACCCGCCAGCCCCAGCCCCACGGGGCAGTGGGACATGGACTGTGGGATCCCTGGCAGGGAGCTGAGGGGACAGGGTCTRACAGAGAGAATGGAGTGCACCCTCACTCCCTCAAACTTCAGGGCTGCTCCGCCTGCCCCAGGCTCCCTTACACACGCAGACAGACACACAAACCTCTCACACACACACTCTTACACACACACCCACTAGGGCAGTCCCCCCCCACAGCAGCATTTGCTGCAACCCCACCACGGGGCATGCCGGGGGGTCCCCACAGGCAGCCCAGACTCCCGTCTTCCCCCAAAACCCCACTCCAAGGCTGCTGGGGTGAACTGGTTGTTAGCACAAACGCCCTCCCCCAGCACCTCCCATCTTCTCCTTGGAAGAAGCCTTGGAAGGGATTTTTTTTTTTTCTTTTTTTTTTTTTAAACCAAAAAAACCCCCCCAAAATTATTATTTTTCTCATCGTTTCCCCTAACATCAATGGAGGCACCTGCTCTAGTGATAACACATTGAAAGAACAGTATCGTACACACTGTCTACAGCGCGGAAATGTACAAGCACGAGGTACACGAACCCGAGGCGGGGAGCGGGGACAACAGCACACAAGATTTACATTGAGAARGGAGGCAGGGGGCTGGCCCCCCCGACCTCTGGAGGGATTAGAAAGGAAGTCTGCAAAGTCTCTCCTTGGTTTGAAGCTCTCCGAACTGGATATAAAACGAGACTTCCAAGAGAAGAAGCCTGTACAAAAGTCAGGACAGGGTGAGAGGGTTCAGGACAGGAGCGGGAAACCGGCAAGGGGGCTGAAGGGTCTTTTCCCATTTTTTTTTCTTTTTTTAAACTTACAATTTAATAATATTATTTTTTTTCTTAAAAAAAGACAAAAGTAGGAGGTACCAGGAGCCAGGGGTTGCAAAGGGGCCCCAGGCAGACTCACGCAGGGTGGAGGGAAACACAGAGGCTGCAGGCAGGGAACAAGGGCACCAGCTGCTCTGGCAGAGCTGCGGGTCCTCCGTGCCCTCCTCAGCCCCCCCACCACGCACTTCCTATATACAGAGTCCCCCCATGGCCATGCTGCGCTCTCGCTCTGGGGAGCGAGGGGAAGGGGAGGGTGCAGGAGAGCGGGAAAACGCAACGGGGCCCTATCCTCAACACCATCCCAGCGCTGCAGGATCTGACCCCGGCTGGAGGAGGCTCCGTGGCAGAGACCGAGGCATGGGGAAGGCTTTCTATCACTGCTCCCCACAACCAGCCCCAGGTTGGACTAGGGATGTGCAACCCCACCGCAGGCGGCTGCTCAGCAAACACCAGCCATAGGACCCAGGGAGGAGGAGGATCTCTGGGCTGTGCCAGACCCCAACACATGGCATCTGGTAATGCCAGCTGCTGCCAACACCTCCCCCTAACTCCCCCCACTCGGCAGGCAGAGGTTGGGCATGTCGGGGCGGGGATGAGAAGCTCTCTGGGCAAGAAGCAGGAAGGAAGAGAGAAGGGAGAATAATGAAGCTATGGCCCTGGAAACCCACCCCTGCCCTGGGGTCCGCTGGGGAGGCAGGCGTGGGGGTGCGGGGAGGTGGCGTGGAGTGACGGCTGGGGGCTGCCTGCCTGGCGTGCACCCCAGACCATGCACCCCATCATCCGTGTGGTGCTGATCCGCCCCCGGGACCTCGCCGCTTCCCAGTCACTCTCCGTTGCAAATGTACAGGTAGATTGGTTGGGACTGAGTCCACGGGGCGGCGGGGGGGCCGTTACTGTGACGCCTGCGACGTGGGGTTCTCTGACTTGCTCTCCTGGCTGGAGGGCGGTTTGCTGTTCCAGGGGCTGTTGGCCCCCAGCGCCGGCGAGTTGTTGAAGCTGTCCTCGTCGTCGATGCCGTTGGCGGCGTCAAACTGCGTGTTCTCCAGCCGGGTGATGAGCCGCTCGTCCTCGTCCCCAAACTCCCCCCCCATCAGCGTGGGCTCGCCTACCACCATCACATCCTGAAAGGGGAGACGGTCCCGAAACATAATCGAGGTGGGGGGAGCCAGGGCCGCCAGACCCCCCTCTCAACACCGCAGCCCCTTTCCCCAGCCATGGGGCCACCTCCTCATCTCCATCGCGGGACCCGAGCTTGGGCACTGCATGGGGCAAACATCCTCACTCCCTCGAGGCAGAGCAAAGGAGCTCAGGGAAGGCAGCACGGACACCCTCTCCTTCTTCTCCCCATCACATGGGAAGAATTGGAGGGGCTCAGGCAGGCAGTCTCTGGGGGTCAACCCCTAGCAACTCAGAGGGGCAGGGGCAGAGAACCCTCCCCKCCACCCCAGGGGAGGAAGAGAGAATGGAAACGGGATGCTTACAGGTACCTGACTGGACAGAGCAAAGGTGCTGGCTGGGCTCTTCTTCTTGCTGTTGCTGTTGTTGGTGTTTCCCCCGCCAGAGCTCATGGTGCTGCCTCCCGACATCTTCCTTTTCCGGCGCTTGCTGGGCTGCTGCCGTGCTGGCTCCGCTGGTGGAGGATGGAGACGTCATCAGTGCCAACGAGAAGAAGCTAGTGCCCCCCAGCTCCTTTTACACAAACTCCGCTTCTGCAAGAACCACATTCCCCCTCCAGGCAGCATTGCCACCCCCCTTGCCTGCACAGCTCTGCTGTCCTCCCAGTCCAGGGGACAGGAGAGATGGCAGGAAGATTTCCATCCCTGTTTAGCTTTCCATAAGCATCTGGCAGCCCCCAGCCAAGGACTGCTGGCTGCCCACAGCCCTGCTCTGCCCCAGTGGGAAGGTAGATCAGCACAGAAGGAAGCCAAATGCCTGGTTCACCACCCYCAGCCTCACAAAATGAGGCCAAGAATAGCTCTGGGACTCGGAGAAGCCTGCACTGAGAGCAAGGCTGGAGCAGGCAGCCCTGGAGACCGCCAGGCAGCACTGTGTGAGACTCACCGGGTGGAGCAACCATTCGCTGCCACTTCTGGAAGAGGCAAGTCTTGAGGCAGTCCCGGGGACTGAGGCTGTAGGTCTTGTGCCGTGACATGAGCTCCTGCATTGGTTCTAGGATTACACAGAGCTGCAGAGAGAAGAGAGACACTCAGTTAGATTGTAATGCTCTGAGTCCTGGCAAAAACCCCTCTGTCAGGCAGTCATCTGCACTGCACTGACCCAAGCCAGGCTGGGAGCTTGTGGGATTCAGCAGACCCACTGCCCCACAGCTCTCTACAGCCCCTCTGCAAGATCCCTTTTGCAAAGCTGGCCTTGCTGCCTTCCCACAACCCCAGGGCAGTCAGGCATCAGGCAGCCGAGAGCACAAGACATGGCAGAGCTGCATCTCCCCCTCTTCTCGCACACTTACTCGGAGGTAGTTGAGTGTGGAGTTTGAGAGCCCACAGCGCGTGATGTTCTTGGATAACTGGTCCAGCATCTGGGGATCCTGTGCCTAGGAGTGAGAGGGACAGATGGCTCAGCTGCATCCAGGCTGGGAACAGCCTGCCCGTGCCCTGGCCTGCAATGGGTGGACTGTGTTGAGGTCCCCCCAGCCTGCACAACAGCCTGAGGAGCTCAGCAGTCCTGTGTCACTTGTGCCCAGGGGAGCTCCTCGAGCTGTACTCACATGCATGGCAAGGATGCTGCGGGGAATGAGTTCTCGATGCTGGCGGATGCTGAAGTGCCACGTCTTTATCCTCATCATGTCATCGAACATGAACTCCAGGTAGAGTCGCCCCTCCACACACACCTGGGCAGGGCATAAGGTCAGGCACAGGCGGCCTCAGCTTCCCCCAGCCCAGATCCCCTGGGAACCCACTGCTGCACAGTGGGACACCCTCACGGTGGATTGCCTGTGCCTCCTGGGAGACTGCACAAGTCAAACCCACAAGCCCACAAAGCACAGCCACCAGGGGGGCACAAAAAACCAATGCAGGAGGGATTGCAGAAGCTGCGGGCGCAGGCGGTACCTGGGTGAACATGGGCTTGCCATGCTGGGTGACCATGGTGCACTGGTCACAGTCCAGCGACACGAAGTTGTTGTGGAAGGACTCCTTGGGGTGCTTGAGCACGTAGTAGAGCTCTGTGGCCCCCCCTTCAAAGATRCTGCGGAAGTAACGGGGAATCAAAGTCCGGCCAATCGCTGGAGCAGGAGAAAGAGGAAAATAAAGTCAGTAAGCCTGGCTCAACCAGATGCTCCTTGGGATGTACATGAAGAGGGTCCCGGCGCAACTTCTGGCTGAAAAGAGCTGAGCTCCCACACCCTGCCCATATTCCCTCAAGCACACAACTGTCTCCTGCTGGAGGGCAATGCCCTGAGGAAGGAGGGCTCAAGCTGGTACTTACTGTATCTCTTTGGTCCATCCTCCAAGCAGAAAGTGATTGTTAACATGGCGTCATCCTCGAAGAACTCCGTGGTGAAGGCATCCCACCAGAGATTGTCACATTCCTGGGGATGGCAGAGAGATGCTAAGTTATGGGGAGGACAGCCAGACAGACGGACGCTGGCTGCCAGGCGCAGCAGCCACGTGCTCAACCCATGGAAGTCTGTGCTCCGAGCYGAGCGCTTGCAGATGGGGGTGATAAGCCCTGTCCCACAGCCACGCGTGGAACAAGGCGCTTGGGGCCCCCACTGCCAAGGGGATTCCTCCTAGAGCCAAGGCAGCTCGCGACGGCAGGCAGCGCAGAGCACCCCATCCCCAAAAATACAGCCCCGGACAACCCTCGCTCCCCCAGCTCCCTACCTCTGTCCAGTTCTGCAGCCGCTTGTTGAGCTCAAATATCCTGTAGTCGGTCTGGTTCCCGTACGGCGTGTGCCTCCTGCCCAGACAGCACAGCAAGCAATCAGAGGGGAAGGCAGCCACAGGGTGGGGAGGGGTCCTGAGCCCACAGTGGGGGGATACACAGCCCCTCCAGGGTTGGCAGAGTCTGAGCAATCCCCCCACAAGCCCCAGCCAGCATGCTGGCTCTGCTGAGGCACCCCCACCACAGGCACAAGCTGCTCCCCAAGCAGGGTCCACACCAGCCCCCCAGGCTTACCCAATTCCAGGCTCCAGGTACGTCGGTGGGTACATCGGAGTAGGTCTAGGGGTGGGAAGAGATGCAGGCAAGTCAGCGCTAGTGGGGATCTCCCTCCTTGACTGCCACAGTGCCCTCTTCCCCAGCTACGGCAGGCAGTTGGGCTCACTGGAGGTGAGACCCTCCAAACAGTGCAGGCTGTACCCTGCCTGCCAACATCTGACAGCCCCATGGGGCAACCTGTAGTCCAAAACTGGACTCTGATCCCGCATCACTGACTGCTCCACCCCTGGGACCTGGCCCCACTCCTTGGAGACCTGGCTCCTCTGCAGCTGTGACTGGTGCCAGACAGGACAGATGTTGAAGAAGGGGCTGTTTTGACAAGAGCTGGGAGTGCTCCCTGTCCTGGGTCATGCCAGGGACTTGGCCTGGCAAAGGGCTTGGCCCGACAGACTTGAGGCTTCCTTCATTTCTCAACCCACAATCACCTGTGCCTGCTCCCATTTCCTCTTTGCCCTTGTACTAAGTGAACCCCATGCACAGCAGTCTCTGTATGCTGCTGGGAAGGGTAACACAGATACCCTGGGGTGCAAACTGCAGAGTGTCCCTGATATTGCAGACCACTCTCCAGTCCCCAGCTCACCCCACATCTCGATCCAGCATGGTGCCTGGGTGGAAGGGGGGGAAGGCGTTGCCGTTCGGGGGCTCCTTTGGCGAGTACAGCTTGAACGACTTAGAGGAACAGCCTGGAGAGAAAGAGGGGACACAGGTCAGTCAGGAGCACCCTGCGAGGAGAGACACCCTGCTGCTACTGTGAAGAGGAGGAGGAAGGATGCAGGACCAGTCAAGCCTCCATCAGCCCAGCCCCATCTCTCCTCTGCTTCCCCTCCACCAATGTCAGCTTACTCCCTTCATCCTACATACAGCTCCAGGCCTCCCCTGTGCAGGGTCAGGGTCAGGACAGAGCTCTCAGGATCAGCAGCCAGCAGGGCTCAACCCCATCCCAGGGATTTCACACTGGTGCCCAGAGTTTGTCAGTTCTCAGCTGGCTGGGCTCTGGGGATGTGCCTGAGGGGGACAGTCCAGCTGGTGAGCTTGAGGAGGGGCTGGCTGGGCCCTATCCTCCCCCAGCCCTCCCTCCTGTGCTGCTCCTAATCCCACTGACCGACCCGGGAATCACACAGGATCTCTTTGCTGACCTTTCCATCGTCATGGTGACGAGTGAATAATCGCCCAGAGGGACGGATGGCGGGTCCCCAGGCAGCCACCATCTGCCGCTCAGGCAGGTCAGTGGCCACCCGGCTCCAGGCGGACAGAAGGATCCCACCCGCCATCTCCCAGCTGTGATCAAACCACCCCAAAGCCTCACTGCCCACCACAGCACTGGGGCAAAGGACAAGGAGCCCATGGGGTGCCGTGGGGTGCGATGGGGTCTGCAACGGAGCACGCGATGTGTGAAACCAGCACACATCCTGAAAGCAACCTGGAGACCCTCCCCACCAGGCCCACCAATGGCAGGCATCAAGGATGCTGGGCGCAGCCAGCCCCAACCAGGCTCCTGAGGGGCAGCCAGGGGCTCCCACGCCCACCAGCCCACTCCCACCACAAGGACAGGCTCCTTGTGGCTGCCAGCACCCCTTCCAAGCCCCGCAGGAGCCCCGGCACACCCTGCAGCAGCCCCAGCACACCCCGTGGCTGACAGGACCCGGCACGCTGCGCCAGGATGCTGCCGAGGCACGCGGCTCCCTCCCTCCCGGTAGGCAGGCGGGCAGACGGGCCGACCTGGATGGGGCGCAGCGGCGGGTGAGCTGCCAGGCAGCTCCGGCTCCACCGGCTCAGCCGGCCCTGCCGCGCACAGACACGTCTGCCCCCGTCCCGCCGCAGGCGGGGGCCCCTGGAGCCAGCCGTGCCGGGCAGCTGCAGCCGGGGCCAAGGCGGGATCCCCAGCGTGCCTTCCAGCACACAGCCCTGGGATGGGCACTTCCCAATGCCCACGAACTGCCAGGATTGCCACCCGGTACCACAGCAAGCAAACCCAGCACCGGAGGGAAGCGTCCAGGAGATGCCAGGCACGCTGCCGCCCTTCTGGGTTCCATCCCACAGCCAGGCTGTGGAGAAGGGTGCAGGGACACGAGCAGAGCAGCAGCTCGACCATGATGAACACAGGACGGGAGCAAAAAGCACCAGGGTCAAGGAAAGCGGTGCCACCAGCACAGGGACCCAAGATTTCCAGCTCGTTGCAACAAGGAGCTTGTTAGACAACACAGATGAATGACCAGGGCATCACCTTCACCCCTGCCAAGCTGTCTGGGACCCCAAGTCAGCAGTTGCAAGATTTCCACACACTGCTGAGCAAGGACTGGTCAAAAATAGAGGTGGTCACCTCCTCGGCATTAAATCCAACTTGCAACAGGGGAAATCTGTGTTTTACTCGATTTTCTTGGGGCCTTTTCACCATGTTTCCCCGCAGCAGCTGAACCCAGCCTCTCTCCAGCACCCACCAGGATGCACCAGTCCCACAGGGTTGGAGCCAGTCCAGCCACTCAGCCGTGGCTCGCTGTTCCCACTCCTGCCCGCCTGCAGCGAGGATAAGTGGGGCATGGCACAATTTCTCATATGGCTGCTAACAACGTCGGCCCCTTGCTCTTACCTAATGTCTTCATAGATAAAGAAATTTTAATAGGGAGGTCGGTGCTGGTCGGTTGGTGCTGCAGAGGAATTTTTGCTTTCTGCTTTATCCACATCAACCTGTGCCTAACAGAAACTGCGCTAGAAGCACAGCATTTCCATTTCCTCCACACTGTTGTTACACAACATGATGCCAAAGTGTCTTCAATGCATAGGAAACTTCCCCAAACTCCCAAACTTCTGTTGAAAATGAACCAATTCATTAAGCAGATACAGCAGTGGCTAGAGAATTGCTTGTTTCTAGTCACCACGTCCCTAGAGGGGAGCAAAAAAATCAGACCCAGCAGGTCTCATCCTTCAATTCTTTGCTTTTATTCACTGATGAGAGATGGGAAGATTAAATTCCCAAGACTTCTTGCTGTCTTCAGTCTCCATCTTGCTTCTCAGGGTGCAGGAAGGTCTCCTGGGATGGTGAGACCAGGGAGACGTCACTCGCTATCTGTTCTGTTTCTCTTGCTCTTCCCTAGCTTCCTGCTTCTGGAGGTGGGAGAGCAGATGAGCCAGGCCACCACTCCTACCCCAGTATCCAGTTCTATCCTGGGCCTTCCCGAGCAGATTAATATGGACATGACCTGCTTTTGGAGCTCCACTGAGTGACCTATCTCAGGATCTAGAGAAGTGGAGAGGAGCCTGCTTTGTGACCTCAGCAACACTGGCATCCTGACCAAATATTGTTTTTAATGCAGCGTAAAATATGTCACTGGATTCAGTGGTTTGAAATAACAACAGCCTTAGGATTTGACACAAGCTGTCCAAATTCTGCATTCACTGCAGACACAATACACACACTACACAAAATAACACAATTACTTTACAGCAGCAGAACACCAACTTTTAATCACACAAGGGTCACACCGCCTGGTCTGGGACATCCCTCCATCACCACCTCTTTCCTTCACACTGCCCCTAGCTGCCTGCAAGCCCATCCAGCCAGGTGCAGTGACACAGACCTGCAGGATGTGGCCCTTCCCAAGCCAAGCCCAGTGCTTGGCCCTAGCTGGTGTTTCCCCATGCCCCTGCTTTGCCTCCTGCTTTGACCACAGAAGATCTGGGCATGGTGAGCCATGTGCAAACAGGGACGCTGGGTGGTGGCGGAGCATGGGATGCGCCTGTGGACTTTGAGCCAACAGGAGATACTTCCTGTGGCCACCTATCCATGGGTGCTGGCCCAGTGCCGCAAAAACATTCAGCAAGGGAAAAAACCAGGCTGACGCTGCAGCTGGTGAGCTACCGGCCCGGGCAGGTCTGGGCAAACGGCGCAGTGCTCATGGCCAGGTGGGCGGCTCTGTGGCTCCTCCTCAGCGTGGAGGCACGAGAGAAGGGAACCCCGTGAAGGGATGTCCCGGCTCAGCATCCTCTGCTGAGGCCAGGTCCACAGACTTTCCACAAAAGCGTGGGCAAGCAAACAGCTCCAGGCGGGCGGGCACCCAGGGAAGGGAAGGCAGGTGCTGTGCCCGTGACTCATGTACAGCCCAGCACTGCCCAACCCTCCGCATGCCTTGTCCTCTGCTTTCCCTGCTTGCAAGCTATCAGCCCTATGGGGAAAGCTCTTCTGGTGCACTGTCCGGTGGGTTTTCTGGAGCAGGAATGATTCAAACCCTAACCAAGCTCCCAGAGGTGAGGAACATCAGGTTTCCCAAGGCACCAAAAGCACGGTGGGGCACCTCGCAGAGCCAACACAGCCAGCAGATAGCAGGGCACCAGGAGCTGAGACCAGCACCAGCCGTGGAGCTGCCTGCTCAGGCAGGGGACACCACAGTAGGGTGAAAAGCCCCTGCCCGAACTCCCCTTGCTCCAGCTCACCATCAAAGAGCAAAGAATTGCTGAGGACAAAAACAAAGCAGCATCAGCATTTTGCTCCTATACCTGAGGTCACCGGCAGTAATTGGTGTCGCCCTACCAGAGAGGAGCCATCCCCGGCTGGGCAGCCAGCACGCTCTCTGTGCAAGCAACATAGCTCAGCAACAAGGCTGAGGCTAAAGACATAATTGATAAAAATAAATTAAAAAGTGGGGCTTGAAAGGGGCCGCAGAGTTACAGCTCAGCCGGGGAGCATCCTGCTCCTCCCAGCAGCCCGGGGAGAGGCCAGCCTTCGCTAAAGGCAGCCGGTGCTTCCCGGCATGCTCCGTGCCTGCTTCCTGGCTGCCTAACGAGGCTTTAAAGTGTAAATAGCGGCATTGTTTTGCAGGGCTGCCTCGCTGGGGTGTGGGAGCCGTGATAGCGGCAAGAAATGCATCTTCCCAGCCCAGTCCCGCTGGCATGGCTGGCAGGAGGGTGCTAACCGGGGCTGGGTGCAGGGCAGCATCTCAAAAAATTCACGTGGTTTTGCCCGGTGATGGTGTCCGGGAAGTTGGCGAGGCAGGGAGGCAAACACAGAGAAGTATTCAGAGTGAGTGGGACAGCCAGAAGAACAAGGAGCAGCCCATGGTCTCCCCCCACAAGCCTGCCTTCACCTCTTCCTTCTCCTCTTCTTTGAAATAGAGGGAATCGAGTGAGGCCAGTTGAAAACCCTTGTGCAGATATTAAACCCACAGGAACCCAGGCAGAATGCACTAAGGCATGGCCTGAGACATTATCAGTGACAATCTCAACTTGCAGAAACGCCATTTGCTTTAAAAATGCAGAACTGACAAAGCTGAAGTTCCCAGGAGGCTGGGCTCTCCAGGGAAGAGGAGATACCACTTTTGGAGGGAGACCATGTGCCATGGACTCAGTGGCATGCAGAGGCTGATCCCAGCCAGGACATCGCCTGGCCCTGACCCGTACAGAGGCAAAACCCGCATCGCCGCCTGCCCCGCTGCGTGCAGGGATTACCCTCTCACTTTTCCCAAGCTGCACATCCAAGCCAGCCACAGAGCTTATCTGGACCACAAGCTGCCTCCCTGCCCACACCACATGGCTGTGCATGGTGTCCCAGCTCCAGGTCACATCCTGCAATATTAGTGCAAAAGTCCCCCACAGCAGCACATGAAGCACCTGAACCCAAGGGTGCTCTTCTCTGCAGATTGGCTCACAGATTTAGGGGGACAGCCAGAGAAGGGATACCTACCTGCAACTAATTATCACAAAGTGACAATCTTGATTTAGGCTGCAAAACAGTGTTATCTGAAAAACACCGGGTCAGGAGAGCCTGGCTGGGATGGGGATTTGCACATCAGGGCTTAGTGTAGTCCCACAGCCCCAGCTCTGCTGGAGTCCAGAGTCTCCCAGGAAGGCATTCTGCGGGAATTGGGTATTCAGCTGGGGCCCCAGGGGACTGCACTGCCCTGAAGTACCTAGGGATGGCAGGAGTCTCCCCTTTCCCATTTCATTCCTCAGATGATTCAGACACGTAGACGGGAATTCTCCAGGAGGGAAAAAGGGAGAAAAGCACACCCTGCCAATTGCAAAACAGCCACAAAATTGAATCACGTCCAAGGCTGCAAGCCCCAGATGCAATCCCACAGATAACCCAGTTTCAGCTCCACTACTATCAACTTACCATGAGGCAGTCATTTCCTGCAACTCTCAGGGAAATATCCCACTGTCCCTAATTACTCCTTTCAGTTGACTGTCTCAAAGACAATCCATAATCAACCGCTGCCGGTTTCAGCCTCAGGAACGCACCTTTCACATTTTTGGCCACTTTCCCTCTCTCCCAGACCCCTTCACCCTGGGGCCCTGCCATCCTGCAGCAACCRGATTCACATCCCTCCTGCAGCACGCATCGGTGCAGCACTGGCAAACAAATGAACAATGTGATGTGGGAACTATAGGGCTGGAAAAAAACCCTTGTCAGCATCCCATGAATAAAAGCCTCCTGACAAACTAGGATTCTCATCATCAAAGGTTTTCCAGGCTCTGCAGCAACATAGAAAAATTCAGTCATAGCCAACCATGCCGATGGCCCTGCAGAACACGAAGCCAGCATCCCTGCTCAGAGCTGCTTGCCTGCCAGCACACGGTGGAGCAAAACTACACAGCTCTGCATGGTATTGTGGGGTTGTTGCTCAGGGTAGCCTTCCACAGGACAAGATCTGCCCGGGAGAGCTGGAGCCGAGAGCAACAGCRCAGGGAAGTGGAGCCAAGAGGCTGAGGTCTGTCCCTAAGCTGACAGAGGGGGATCCGCAGTGATCCCCCAGACCCGCACGACCTCCCAGTGAAGCTGCCTCGGAGCGCAGGAGGCTGTCAGCCCCCACGTGGCGCATGGAGATTCGCGATCCCGGGATGCAACGCTCCCCCTCGCTCCCCGCGGCTGCCAGCGGCGCCGAGAGCTGCACGCTGGGACGCGTAGTCTCCGGAGACGGCGGCCCCGCCGCCGCCGGCCGCCCTGCTCCATGTTGCCTCCTAGGTGGAGCCCCGCAGCCCTGGCAGCCTGCCAGACGCCCGCTCCGGAGGGGGGAAAAAAGCTGGATAACTCCCGCCGTGAGGATCCAGCTGGCCACGCTGGGGCAGCATGGGACTGGGGGCAAACCGTGACGCTGGGGTGCAGCGCCTGCCCCAAGGTCTGGACCACTCACAATGCCCACGGAGAGGAAGGACAGCGCAAGCATGGCGGGAACCTACTCAGTGCAGCTTACAAAGCACCTCCATTGCTTCTTGAAGCTGCCAGGGCAAGCCTCTGCCCTCCTGCTCAGGCAGAACTTCTCTCTCCTCAGGACTCAGGGCTCGGTTAAGAGGCGACACGGGAGCAGCTGAGCGAGGGATGGGCAGGCTGCCGGCAGCGCGGGGGACAGAGCAAATGCTGTGGTTGCCGGACTCACACTGCACCGCTGCGCTGGCAGCATGTGCTGCCACTGGTGTCAGGGCTTTGGACAACCAGTGCAGGATGGGGCCAAAACCCCAGGGGGAGGACAGGGTATGGTCAATCACACCTACCTGGTGCTCCTGAGGCACGAGGAACCCAGCCCCAGCACCACAGCCCCAGGGAAACCCTCTTGCTCCAGCATTCCTGCTTAGAACTCCACCCAAAATAACAACAACCCATGGGGCAGCAAACCTCACTGCAGCAAGTGTCACAACCCACACACGCACACGGAGCAAACAACAGCAGGAGCACCCTGTCCCCGGATCACTCAGAGGATGGAAGGTTTCCAACGGAGAGGGCCAGGAGAAGTACTGTCTTGCTCTGCCACCACACAGGACTTGGGGTTCGTATTGTTCATGGGCACGACACGTTCACGCCAGTGCAGAGTTGCAAGCATGTGGAAGACTGGCATGCTGAGAGAGACCACTCTGAGGCAAGCACTGCTGCCACCCTGCCAGCCACGGGACAGGGAAGGAACTCTGGGGCTGGACGTCACCCTCTGCTCCTGCATCCTGAGAGGCTGGGCAAGTTCGGGGCTACCAGCTATCACTGCTCTCTGAAAAGAAACCGAAAGAGGCTCCAGGTCCCCAGCCTGGGACACCTTTGCTACAAGTGAACTTCTGTGGCTCTTCACTGTCCTTTTCCTGTTTTACATGAATTGTGATCTGCTGCTGGCGAAGGGAAAAATCCCCACCAAACAACAGCAAAACCTTTGTGTCACCAAACCTTCCAGCATGAGCCTGTCCCCCTTGGATCAGAACTTTTCCTATTTGAAGCAACACAACCTGTGTGTCATTCTGCTCAGCACTTCTCAGTCTTTAAGGGGTGCTCAAATCACAGACCTGGGATTTCTACAAAACCAGGAGTGGAAAGACCACGTTCAGTTCTACTTCAGTGAAAACCACAATTCCCCCACAATGAGAACACTCCAAAACCTGAAGCTTTAAAGAAGGAACAAGGACACTGGCATTTACCCGTACTTGCAACAGAAGCAATAAGAGCAATACCTGACCAGCACTGGAAGAGTCGCTGCAAAACTGCTCAGACAAGGTGCTATTTGAAAGCACGTGGAGAACAACTGGGAAGCCTCTGGGAAGGGGTGTTTGCTCTCACACCTGCCTGGCCCRCTGGGCAGTCTCAAGCAGGCTCAGACCCTCCTGGACAGAAGAAAGTGGGCAAGGGTTTGCACTGTGAAGTAGGTGCACACCGTGTCCCCCAGAAGGTGACTGCCTGCGGGACCCCACAGCCTGGGCACCCTTTGCTCATACCTCACCCCGGGAGCAGCTGACACCTCTGGTTTTGGCTCCTGCTGCGGCACTGGCTTTGGCAGGGGCTGGCAGTTGCTCGGCAGGTTCCTGCACGGTGCCTGGCCTCTGCCAGCCATGGCTGCAGTGAGGGGATTGGGGAGCCAAGGGAGCCCTGGTAGTGCTGCCCCGGGGTGCTTATCACCCCTGCCAGGTGAGCAGGCTGGCTGCGGCTGCTGGAGGCCAGCCACCGGGGAGCACGGCAGCCTACCACAGCATGCTTTGCCGAGAGGACTCCAGAAAAACACCTTTCCAGCTAAGACACCCCTCTGCAGCCCAGGCATGCACGCTGACTCCTCAACTGGAGCTGCCGAGCCTTCCCCATTCCCGAGGATGCTGCGCTTACCCTCAACCTGGCCCCCAGTTTTGGCTGCCCCAGGCCAAACTGGTGCTTTGTCTGCCAAGGAGGATGAGCCCCCCATGCCCATAGCCCCTCAGCCTGGACCCTGAGCAAGGCAGCTCCTGAGAGAAGGTACATGACCCTCATGTGTTTGCACCCCTTGGACCTTTTATTCCCTTTGAGGCACCCGTGAGAGGCTGGTGGGACCCTTTGAGCTGCGAGCAAGGATGAAGTTGCAGCAGGCAGCGAGGTGCGGTGGATGAGCACTCCCTAGAGCCGGGCACTGGCCCCGCAGACCCTGTGACAGCCCACACCGGGGAACCGGGAGGGCGCGGGGCAGCTGTCAAGGGGCTTGGTCAGGGGAAGGAACCCGGGGAAGAACAAAGAGAGCTGCGGGCTGGGATGGAGCAGGGCACGGCAGGGCATGGGGGCTGCTGGCAGCACCCCACCGGGCTGGGGGTGCCGCTCCGAAAACCAATACCTGGTGGATGGAGAGGGGAGCCTGGGGAGAGGGGGGGGCCACAGGCAGGGAGGGGGAGCACAGGGAGGGGAGCTCGTGTGKAGGGAACGAGCTGAGGGGTCAAGGATGCACAGAGCAGCTGGGGAGGGATGAGGGGCAGGAGAACTGGGTAAGGATGGAGAGGGGAGCCGAGGAGGTAGAGGGGAGATGGGGACAGGGAGAGCAGGGCGGAGGGAGCAGAGGGCGGGCAGGGGGCTGCCGCGGGTACCCCGGGCCGTACGGGGGCCCGGCCGGGAGCGACGGCGCGGTGCGGCCGCGCACAACTTCGCAGACGCGGGGGCGGCGCGGGCGGGACCCCGGCCCTCACCTCCGCCGCCCGAGCGGGGCCGCCACCGGGGTGGGGGGACCGGGAAACTTCCGCGGGGGGGAAGGGGGGCCCGGGGGGGCGGGGTGACTCACGGCGCGGCGGCGGGCGGGGGTCCGGCGGCGGCGCGGCGGCGGCGGGCGGGCGGCGCGGGGCCGCCGCGGGGCGGGGCGGGCGGGGCGCGGGGCGGGGCGGGGGCGCTTCCTTTGTCTGCGCCGCGGCCGGGACCACAATGGCTGCGGCGGCGGCGGCAGCGGGGCCCGCTCCCCCCGCACCGGCTCCCCCGCCYCGCGCCGCCCGGGGGGGCCCACGGGCCGGCGGTGACGCCCGAGAGGGGGWCCCCGGAGAGCTGTCCCCCTCCGCCCAGCGCCGGTACAGGCACTCCTCGAGATGGAGGATGCGGGAGCCGCGTCCCGCTGAGAAGCTCGGCACCAGCCGGGGCAAGGATTCCTTCCCCACTGCCAAAGTTTCAATAAAAACAGACCTTTTCCCTAGCTTGGTTTCGGGGTGTCTGAAGTTTTTTCAGGATTTTTTGTCTTTCCGAAACTTGTTTCCCTTCCCCCAGTTTCGGACGAGAAAAGAAAAATACAACCGGTTCGTTTGGGAGCGGGGGTGAAAAATAAAATGTGCCGGTTTGCAATTGCCATCGGACCCCAGGGGTCTACTTTCCTTGATAAAACTCCAACCTCTTCAGATTAGGAGATTTTACAAAAATTTTCACTACGAAAATTTCCGTTATAAAAAMAGTCCCATTTTTCCCATTCCCCTTCTGCCCCACATCTACCCCTTGCAGCTCCTGCTTCTGCCCTGGCAAGTTAGACTGGCACAGACCACTGCTGCCAGCCCAGCCGGCAAGCCCATGGGCAGCAGGGACATGAGCCGGAACTTCAGAGCCCAACCTGGGTCCCCCCCAAGCCCCAGGAGGCCCCGGCTCCGGGCGGTAGAGCAGGCTCAGCACACACACACGCGTTGGTGCATCTCGCCCTACACACGTGGGCCGGTGTTCACGTCGATGGGCTGGCATGCACTTGCACGCCTTCCCAAACGCCTCCCGGCACAGCCCCGGCTGGGTGTGCACCCATGCCTGGGGCATGCACACCCTCCCACACCCCCTTGCTTGCAGGGCCTGGCCCGCACCTCATCCCCTCCCCAAGCCTTGGGGTAATGCAGGCACAACCGGTCAGGTCCTGCCAAGCACGCTCATCCCCCCCCCCGCCCAACAGAGCAGACATGGCGGGTGCAAAACCTCAGGCACGAGATTTTGGGGGTGCCCTCCCCTCCGTGCTTGTGCACCCCCAAAGCCCCGCACCTGAGTACTGGGGGCAGCCCCCTGCTACGCAACTATGCTGCTGGCTGGGACCAGCACCAAACAGGGGAGAGAAGCATCCTTCTCCACTCCTGTCCCCCACATTCATCGGCTGAATGAGGCTCCAATCTCATGTTGGTCCCCATCACACCATCATGATTTCCCCTTCCTCTTGCAGGCTACCCAGCAGTGAATATCACTTTCCATGGGCATGTGGCTAAATAGAGCAAAACTCTTCGTAACCCCCAGATTTACAGAGAGAAAAACTCATTGTAAACCTAAAAACCTCTGTGATACCTTGCTCTGTGAAAGGCATATGCACCTGGAGGTGCCCACGCTGTCGGTGCCTCGAGAACTGGGCACAGGGATGCTGCAAGTGCCCCAGCGTGCTGCCCTTTCACTGCCTGTCCGCTTGCCAGCCCAAATCTTGTGGCACTGGGTGAGATGGGGCTACAGCATGCTGATCCCCACCATCATTAGGCCAAAAAAACATGCCAGCTGCAATGCTGGTGACAGCTACGGGAYGGCACAGCCCTCCCAGCCAAGACAGGCCATTAAACACAGTCTGCCTGCACCCCGTTCCCACTCCAAGGCTCAAAGAYGCACGAGGCACAACCAGCCACCAGCACTGAACACTACGCTGCTACTCCAAAATACTGCAAGACAGTGAAAAAAGGGGCATTTTGCCCCTGTACTAGAGACTCCTGGCACCAGTGCCGTGGCCAAGGGGATCAGAGAACAGCGCCCACTGATCCCCAGGCACCATGGCCTGGCCCAGTGCATCCACAGCAAGCACGCCTGGAGCAATTTATCCCGGGGCTCAGCAGCCCTCCGGGACTGTTCACGTGTCCCTGCTCGGCTCTGACGACAGCGCTGGACTGGTCCACGTGGCTGCAGCAGCCCCAGCTGTTTATGGTTATAGCCGAGTTAATAATTAAATAGATGCTGGATGGAGAGCAGAAGGGCTGGGATGCAGCTGGGAAGCGTGTGTGGCAGCGACGGTGCGGAGGAGCCCCTTCCTCATGATGTGCTCATGCCCGCAGGGCAAGGGGAGCAGAGGGTTACCCAGGTTTTTGTGGTAGGGCACTGCAACCCCCAGACCGCAGCCTCCACTGTCCCCCTAGCAAGGGCCCCATGTCTGCTTGGTCTCCCCAAAGTCCAGCCCTGATCCAACAGCCGGTGCAGGTCTCAGCCCGGGGAACTGGCAGCAGCTTGGGAGCAGGAGTGAGCACAGGGATACACCCCAGACAGATGGATGGGAAGCGCCCAGTGAGGACCACGATAGCCAGAGGATGCCCAAGTCTCTCTGATCCCTGCAGCCATGGCTTGGTGTGCCCACAGAGTGCCTTGGTGTGCCCACAGAGTGTGCGTGAGGTATCCCAGACGAGCAGGGCAGGAGGCAGGGCATGCTCACACTGACACCCAGCCAGGGCCCCGGCAAGCGCAGGCGTAGAGCAGGGACGCAGACGCGCGCTTACATAAAAAATAATAATAAAAATCTGCTAGCTCTGCAAACAGCACAGCCTGCACTGGGAGACGGACTGGCCTGGCACTTCTGAACCTCACAGACTTGTCCAAATAGCAGCCAGACTGGGGCACCATCGCATGCATGCAGATGCAGTCTGCAGCAGTGCAGCACAGCATGCACCCTGGAGCCCCCCCCTTTCTGGAACAAACAGCTAACCTCCCAAATCCTACCACCTTTCAAACAGAAATATGCTTTGTTTCCCTGTTTCTCAAGGAGGGGCTTCTTTCTCCGCTAAAGCTACGCATGACCAGATCAAAAGGGAGTTCTGGGGCAGGAGGGGCCCCCTTTTTTGGCTGGAGAAGCCACAGATCCATCTCTCCAGAGGAGGCTTGGGGGAGGCTGGAAACTACATGGTGAGTCATGCCAGGCAGGCAGCAGATCCTGGGGGCTCCTGGGATTAACCCTTCAAAATCAGAACTGCTTCCAGACACCCAGAGGCAGAAGTACAGCCCAGGGGCTGAGGAAAAGCTGGCTGCCACGGCAGGGTGGGAAGTTACAGGGTCACATCTTGAGCATTCTGCAGGGGTCAGAGAAATTAACCCGAATATGTGAGCAGCAGGCAAGCAGCAACCAAGTGCATGCATTGGTGCCTATCCCATCCAAAACAAGAGAAGGTGCAGAAAGGTTACAGTGGGGTGCAGAATCCCAGAGTGCATGAGGTTCATATGGGATGTCCACCCTCACATCATGCCTTGTTCTGGCACAGTGGGTCAGCCTCATCACTGTTGGGCTGGCCACAGGCTCCAAGTGGAAGGTAGAGTCCGCAAACAAGCTTTGGCAAGTCCTGCTAGCAAGGGGTTTCCCCATGGCACCAGCACCAGAGAAATGTCCCACAGTGTTCCAATGCTGTTCCTGAGACATCACAATGCACATCCTGCAGGAGCTTGGCCCCAGGACGGCCACCCACAGCAGTGAGCCCCAGAYCCTGTGGCAGAAGCCTGGGGCCAGCCTGCCAGAGCCACAAGGTTTTAAGGCTCCTCCAGACGCTCCAGGTGGATTCTCTCATGTTACAAGAC
The DNA here is from genome assembly GCA_018881555.1 of Amblyornis subalaris. Taxonomy (NCBI): domain Eukaryota; kingdom Metazoa; phylum Chordata; class Aves; order Passeriformes; family Ptilonorhynchidae; genus Amblyornis; species Amblyornis subalaris. The sequence continues at coordinate 3,279,992 of JACAXG010000003.1, forward strand.
TGGTTCGTTTTACAGCCCCTTTTCTGGCCTGGGATCCCACGAAAGGGAGGGGGTGACACGCAGCATGGCTGCACAGCCCCAGTATCCTGTGCCTGCCCTCTGTCCCCCACGAATGCCGTCAGCCCTCCAAGGGGCAGGCACTGCGGCTTCAAAGGGAAGCCAAAGCACAATCCTCAACACCCAGCCCTGCAGTTCTAGGAACTCTGTCCCCGGTGGGAGAGTACCCTGGTCCCTGGCCTGCTGTTCCCCCTCCATTCCCTCCACTCTGTCTCCCAAGCCACAGAGGACCCTTGGCTTCTGTAAAGAAATCTGCATGGCCAGGAGTTGCCACCCACCAAATCCCCACCCACCACGGCTGCCATCCCTCCTGGTACCCACATGTCACTGTGCCCTCCCATGCTGGAAGCCCCCCTGGGAGAAGGTAAGAGACATCTTCCAGGGCTGTGGCTGCATATGGTTGACTTGAAGCAGGTAAGTCTCCACCAGCTGAGCCCACCCCCCTGTCACCCCTCACACAGTGCTGCTGAACACTCCGGAGCAGCTCTCCGAATATAGCAGCATCAAATAGCTCCATCAATAATGCATCGCTTCTGCTTCCTCTCACTGCCGTGTTTTCGTTGCTAACATGCGTGTCCTTCCTGTTAGCGGCTGCCTCCTCCCCACCAGCTAGGCCAAGCAGGGACACAGCCACGGTGGGATAGCGACGGCAGCTCCCACAGCTCCAGGTCCAATTCCTGTCGGGACTGACATATAGCCCCATCTACTCCATCCTGGGGCACCCTGGGGTTCGGTGGGGGAACCTTGCCACCATCCAAGCCTCCTGTCACGCACGCGCTGGCAGCAGGCAGGGCGACTCGGCACGCCGTGGCTGCCCAAAGGATTTGGCAGGGGCACCAAGCTGGGAGGAGCATAACGACATCTTCCCAGCCTCAGCAGGGAAATGCCCCTCCGCAAGGACTTTTGGCAGCCTGGCACTCCCCATGCCCAGGCGACACCCCCATTCCCAACTCCATGCACCGCTGCACCACGTCAGGCTCTTCCAGCAGCTCTGCGCTGCCGTCCCCGGCGGGGAGAGCTCCCACTGCCGTGCTCCTGCCTGCCCCTGCCCGCAGCTGCCCTGGGCTCACCCCGGGCCGGTCGGAGCAGGCAGGTCGGGGTGCCCAGACCTGCCCCATGCTCGGCAGAGCTGCGTGCCTGCGATGCCACGAACTGCCACGGGCTCCCACSGGCAGGGAGGCAGGAGCCGGGGTGGGCAAAAACTGGCACCCACCGCCCTGCAGCTGCCTACAGCAGGCAGGGGAAACCCCTGCCCTGGAAGGGAGACTCCCAGGCTGCACAAGACCCTGGTTGGAGGAGGATGCACGTAGCAGAGCAGAGGTTCGTGCAACTGCCTGCTGCAGAACAGTCCAGCATCCCAACACCGCCGACGTCTCAGCCTGGCTTGGGATGCAAGCACTATGTCCCAGCTCCACCTGGGCCGTGCTGCAGAAACCTGGCTGCATTCACAACACCAGTCCCTCGGTGTGTAGTAGAAGGGCCGAGGCTGCTGGTCCTACCCTCCCACCCTCTCAGCACAGGGCCATCCTGGTGCACAGGTACCGTCACCTTGGTGCAGGGGAACTTCTGTGACCCGACTGTGGGTTCCACAAAGTCGGTGCAGAGCAAGACCCTGCAAAGGAGGGGCAGGAGCTACACATCCCATAGGGCCCCCCCCAAGGAAGCAGCAGCAGAGGGGTGCGGGCAGGGCCTTATCGGTCGTCCCGTGGGCAGGGTGGGTCAGCGCTGGACAGGGGAGATTACGCCCTGGGTTTAACCGTTCATCCCAATTCATGACCTGCCTGGGAGGGAAGGGGGTGAGCTGCAATGGGAGGCCGGTCTGACAGCTCTGAGGGGTCCTGTACCCCACCAGCATCTCTGCTCAAGAGGGAGACTTCAGGCACTGGTGCACAGCCCACTCTCCCACACCCCCATGAGCACACTGCAGTGAATCTCCCAAAAACCTACCAGCACCACCCCTGCTGCAGCCACCTCAACCCCGCCCAGCAGAGACCCTGGGAGAGGGGCAGACAGCTGCCACTATCCCCACTCCAGGTGGGGCCCAGCGGCCCCCTGGCAGCCCTGCCTGCTCCCCAGCACCCTCCCCCCGGCACCRGCAGGAAACCACAGCCACAGCCTGCGGGCAGCTGATAACGGTCACCCAGCCCCATCCTGCCTGCACCCACCGCCCGGGGAGCTGCCCCCACACCCACTGCTCTGCAGGCCCAGGGGTGCACCCACACTGTGCACAACGGCAGCCCCAGGGCCCAGGGTCACCCTGCACAGAACTGGGGGCTCTTGCTGAGGGTGCAGCTCATGTCCCGGGACACACCGACAGTTGTTGCACATGGGCACCCCGCTCCCAAGTGCTCCCGGCATGCTCCTGGCACACCATGCAGACCCATGCCTCCAGTGTTCTAGCAACATGGATACAGCAGGAGAATCCCAGAGCACAGTGGGGGAGGAGAGGGTGGCATGAAATCGAGTGAGCTGACACGAAAGGGATGGGCAGGGGACACTTGAGCTGCTGCTGCTCCTGCCCTGCCTCGGGGCACACAGCCACCTGGCCACTGCATTCCTGGCCACAAGCCCTCCCGGGTCGAAAGGGCACCTCCCGGCCCCGAAGGTCCCATCCCGCAGGGGCACCCGTTCACTCCCCAGGGAGCAGCTTTCATAGCAGTTTTAGTTGTGTATCTCTGGAATAAACTTGGGGTCCAGTGCAAATATGCAGTGCTGAACCCACTGACACTGGTTGGGCACTAACCCATCCACGATTCTCCACGCAAATCCTGGGTGAGCTCACACTGGCCTCAAGGAGTGCTGTGATGGTGCCTCACGCCAGCAACGGGACCCCTGAGGAATCACCTCGCTGAGCACCAGACAGCCATAACCCCGTCCTGACTTTGCCAGTGTGTGCCAAGAGTAGGCAGGCAATGCAGCACACATACTGGGTGGGCACTTTGCTGCAGAGAGGGATGGGGCAAATGACATTTTTCATCCAAACATCACTGCTAACATGAAGAAACCCTGGACAAGAGCACATGGACATGCATGACGAAGCCTTGGTACCCCCATTACTCCCCCCCTCCCCAATAGGCCCAGGGGCACCCCCAGGTGCCAGGCACCCCTGAGGTGTTTGGGAGCCAGAGCCCACACAGGTTGGGGCTGTGTGGCCCCCCCCGCCGCGGCACTCAGCCCACTCTCCGCCATCCCTCTCCCAGCGCATCTGTCGCAGAAGGCATGTGGCACAGCTCGGCCTCGTGACGGTGGGGGATGCACGGCGCCAGCTCGGCAGCAGGGGAGGATACGGCAATGGGCCATGCCCTGGTCGGGCATGTCCGTCCTGGGACCCTGAAGCATGTGGCTTGGGAAGCTCTCCCTCCTGCCAGAGGGGTGCAAAGGCTGACTCCCTGCAAGGTGTCCCAGGTAAGGTGCTGACCTTGGGAAAGTTGCTTCCCTGCCATGAAGCTGGAGCCAGCCCTGTGGGGAGGGAGAACAGCTCTGCTTCGCTCAGCTCCCCTCCTCCCACTCTGCACTGACACCATCACTACAGGAGGAAAAATAATGATAATAATAAAAATAATTAAGAAAGAAAGTGCAGAGCATGCTGGGAGAGCAAGCGGTGCCCCCAGGGATCAGGGCCCTGCTGGGGTCTGGATGCCAAGGCCTGTCTGCCGGCCCTGCTCCGAGCAGCCCGGGGCACAGCACCACTGGTACCAGCACCAGCTGGCTGCTGCCCCGGCCTCCTCCCACTTTGAGCCCATTACACTCTTGCAGCTCACCTCTGCACATCCAAGGTGGGGGGCAGAGCCCCTCCTTATCCCTCCACTGGCCCCAGCAGCTCCCCACCATCTTCGGGCACAAGAGTGCGTCAGGTTCCCAGCTGACCAGCCCCCGCTGCTCCAAAGCTCTTGCAGAGGGGAAGAAAGGAGCAGGGAAACATCCCTGGAGGGGCGTGAGAGGAGCTGCAGCAGGGCAGGATGCACCCCCAGGGATGGTAAGGAGTACATCGTCCCTCTGGGAGGGCACAACTTGGAAGGGGGGCAGCCAAAACCCCCCCGGCAGCAGCTCCCAAGCAGGAAACTCCTCCAAGTTAATGCAGCCCTGAAGAGCAGCCTGGGCAGAGCGGCTCATTAAATGTTTCTGGCTGGCGGGAGGCCAGCGGCAGAGCTTGTTTTTTCTATATTCCGATAAACAGTCCGGGGAGGGGAAGGGGGAGGGGGGCGCAGGCTCTGGATGTGCCACCCAGCCCCGGCGGGAGAGCGGGGGAAGAGGCGGGGGGCACACGAGCATTGCACGGCACCCGCGTGTCCTCCCTGCCGTGGGGGAGAGGGCAGGGAAGGAGCGGGGGGACACACAACACATGAAGCYATCCACAGGGATACTCCCAGGTGCGGGGTGACCCCACGGCTCCCCATCACCGCACCGAGGGAGGACCCCCCTCTTTGCGCCCAACAACATGCCGATGACATATTCCCAGTGGCATGGGGCCAGCTCTTCGGGAATACGACGGGGCCCCATCGTTGGCCGTCACTCGGCCTTCGCCCCGCCGAGGCGGGACCCCCGCCGAGGCGGGACCCCCGCCAAGGCTGGGGGTGTCGGGAGGAGTGTCGTGCCCCCGGTGCGGGGTGCCTGCGGGGCGGGTGCTGTGGTTGCTCGGCCTGGCTCGCAGGGAGGTTCACGTGACTTTCTGCTTGAGGAAGCAGCGCTCTGGCAGCTTCCAGTGGGAGATGGAGGAGGAGGAGGAGGATGGGGGAAGGGGCCGCCTGCCTTCATGGAAACACGGCGGCGAGGCGCAGGCAGCGCAGGGGCGGGGGGCCGCCGCGCAGGGGCACCCCCTTCCCCACCCCGGTGATCCAGCTGCAAACCCCCCGGCAGAGGCGGCTCCGGGGRAAGTACAGGGACCGTGTGCTGTCACAGCGTCCCACTGCCCCCGGCAGCCCCCCAGCATGAGGGTCCTGGCCTGGCAGGGGGCTCTCTCGGGACCACAGAGATGCTGTTACAAGAGCTGGGCTGAGGAGCGTCCCCCGCTGTTCCCCCACAGGGACTCCATGTGCCAGATACCCAGGGAAATGGCAGAACCCCTTCCCCAGGGCCCCCCAGACTTGGCTCGCCCTGTCTGCTGCCCAGCGCCACGGGGACCTGGAGCTGTATAAGGTTCCAGCAGCCCTCCAGGACCCTTGCCCTGCCTTGTTCCTGGCACAGTGACGTTCTGCACGGAGCAGCAGGCGATGCAGCCAGGTCAGCTGCCCCAAATCTGCCCCCAAGCCCAGGTGTCCAGATGAGCATCCCTGCGGGAGCACCCTGCCAGGTGCTGAGACCTCAGCAACTCATCATACCTCCCATGTAGTATAGCAGCCCTGCTAGCCCACAGGGGCCAGAATCGAGAAGCAGCCCCTCAGCAGACACCCCACAACGGCCACGGTGGAGGTGCATGCAGCACCCATGTCCACCAGCAGCGTTGCCAAACCCCTCCAGGGACACTGTCCCTCACACCCACGTGGGGAGCCAGGGCACCCCCCAGAGTTATTGCCCTGGCCACAGGGGTGCTTCGGGGTCACCCCTCACAGTGCCACATGCATGCCTGTCCAACACCCCTGCAGCACCTTGCCTGGGGGGTCCCAGTCCCAGGACTGGTACCAGCACCCATGTGCTCTTGGGTCCCAGACCTCTCAGTCCAACAGATCTCAGCATCCGTGCCATAGGAACCCCAGCACCCATGCCATGGAGTCCCAGCCCCACAACCAGACCCGAGTACCCATGCCATGGGGTCCCAATCCCACAGTCAGCCTCCAGCGTCCATGCTCTAGGGACTCCAGCCCTACAGCTGGATTCCAACAGCCCATACCATGGGGAACCCATCCCCATGGCTGGACCAGATGGCCACACCAGAGTAGCTGGGACTCCAGTCCCCACACCATGCTGACTTCCATAGGTTGTCCCCAGCACCAGCACCATGGAGACCCCAGCACCATGGCCAAACCTCAGCATCTACACCGAAGAGTCCTCTGCGTTGTAGTCAGCTCCTAGCAGCCATGCCCCAGGGACCCAGCCCCACAGCCAGACCTAGCACCAACACCACGAAGACCACAGTAGCAATGTCATGAAGACCTCAGCCTCAACACCGTGAAGACCTCAGCCCCATAAGCCAGATCTCAGCACTAATACCATGGAGATCCAGGGACCAATACCACGGAGACCTGAGCCCCATAGCTGGACTCCAGCACCAACGCCGTAGAGACCCCAGCACCAAAGCCATGGAGACACCAAGCACCAATGCCACAGAGACCCCAACACCAATGCCATGGAGACACCAAGCACCAATGCCCGTAGCTGGAGACCTCAACCCCACAGCAGGACAGCAGCATCAATGCAGTGGGGATCCCAGCCCCACAGCTGGACCCCAGCGCCCATTCTTAAAGAACCTAGCCCCACAGCCAGACTCCAACACCAACGCCATGAGGACCCCAGCCCCACAGCCAGACCCCAACATCGACACCACTGGGGCCCCCACCCCGTCAGTGGCCCCCAGCTCCCCACCCAACCCCGATGCCGCGGGGACTCCAGCCCCAGGGGCAGCCCCCGCCCCGCGCCACTCACCAGGGCATGCACAGCCCACTGACATCTTCACATGCCTGGCCCGGCCGGGGGTCGCTGCGCGCTGCCCGGGCCGCGGGGGTCTCGCATGGGCGGCACGCCGCGGGCTCCGGCGCGCCGGGCGGCGGGTAGCGCCGCGGCCAGAGGCGGGCGGGCGGGCGCGCCGCGAACCGGCGGAGCAGCGGCGGCAGCGGCAGCAGGAGCAGTGGCGGCGGGGGCGGTCGGGGCGGTCGGGGCGGGGGCCGCGGCAGCCGAGCGGGAGCGGGGGCGGGGGCGGCTGCGCCGGCGGCGGGCGGGCGGGCGGGGGCGCCTCTGCGCGTGCGCGGGCCGTCCCGTCCCGTCCCCCCCCCGCCGCGAGCGCGTGCGTGCTGCGTGCGTGCGCGTCCCCCCGGCTCGTCGCCGCCGCCACCGCCGCGCACGCGCGCGCGCGCCCCCACCAGTCACCCTGACGGGCGGGGGGGATGCAGTGTGTGAGGGGGTCCCTGAGGGGGGGGATGGAAGGAAGGGACAAGGGATTCCCCCCTCCGCTCCGAGGAGGTGTTCGGCGCTGCCCCCTGGGGTTTGCAGCCGTCGGAGGAGGGGCAGCGCTGTCCTCAGGCCCCCGTGGGTGGGTGAGGGTCCTCAGGGTTGCAGGGGCTCCCTGCGGCGGTGCGGGGCTGAGGCTTCCAGCCCGCTCCCCCGGCCGGGACTGCCCTTCCCAGGGGCCGAGAGAGACCCGCGGGGAGGGACGAGCGCTCAGGCACCCACGCCCGGAGCGGCCGATGAGTTCCYCGGCCCGTGGCTGAGCCCTGGCGGTCCCAGAACAGCTCGTGGGGGTTTCCACCCGGGAGGCCACGGGGACGAGCAGGGGACGGCACGGCTGTTCRGCATGGAACAGCCTACTTTAGGATGGTGCTTTTTGGGACATTGCCAGTCTGCCAGCCCCGGGGCACCGGGAGGACACAGCCAAGGGGAGGTTGTGGGTGGGAAGGAAGGGGCCAGACAGGGCCGGGGGGCAGGAAAGAAGGGGTTTTGTAGCAGCGCTTTGCACAATCAGGGCCATCGTGGCCGGCGTTTGCTGTGCCTTTTGTGGGGATGGCTGAGGCTGCCGGACAGGAGGCTGGGAGCTGCTTGGGTCGGTGCTGCACYCTGTGGCAGGCAAGGATGTGATGGCATGCCGAATGAGGCCTGGGGCCGGAGAGATGCCAGGGCAGAAGGAGTGGAGTGCCATCTGGACAGGGTCTTCCCTGGGGGCAACCACCCAAGAGTATCTCACCAGGGATCCTGCCCCAGCCCCACGCAGCTTTGCAGGACCCTGCACAATGGCTGTAGGGCCAGAGCCCGGTCTGCAAGGGCGGGTGCTGTCCCTCTGTTGCTCTGCCAAGATGCAGCCCCAGCCCCACGATGGGAGCAGCGTCCCAGGCTCAGCAAACTGCTGCGGGGAGTCTAAGCCCCCTCTCCTCCCTGAAGGGCGGACGCCAGCCCATCTGCTCCTGCCTGGGTGGGACTCACATTCCTCTTCACTGAGTGGAGTGTCCTTTAGGCATCACACGAATTTTTGAGCTCTCCTTTGCGGGCTGTGCCTATTAGCCCTGAGCAAGCTGCCCACCCTGGGTGCTGCACAGGCTGAAACTGGGTGGCCCAGAGCAGCATCAGGCTGTGACTGGCCAGGGAGTGGTCACAACGAAGAGAGGGAAGGGAGGGGAGCCAGGGATGTAGAATACGCATTTGCCTTTCTGGCTGTTGTTTGTTTTTCGTTGTAAACCAGCAGGAATGCCTGGTGTTGCCCTTTGCCAGGAGGGCATCCCTGCTGGGGATTGTACTGGAGCAGGGAAGTACCTGCAGGTGGGATTCCCTTTGGTCACACCCCAGGGACCCCAGGTGCAGGGAACATGGTCCCACTTGCAGGATGCATACCAGGCTAAGCTTGCTCTGTGAGAGGTCAGCCTTGTGCTGCAGGGTCCTGCCACACACAGGGACAGAGGGATTAGGCAGGTCACTGCACGCCCTAGGTGTGCCCCAGGGAGAGGACATGGAGGGAGAGGAGGGTGAGGAGCAGGAGGAAAGGTTCAGGGCTCCAAGGAGAATATTGTTCCGCATCCCTGTCAGCAGGTCTCTGGGTGCCAGGTTACGGACAGCTTCTCCCCAAGCCAGTGGAAAGAGACATGGGCATTTCCAAAGAGAGTTATTCCTTGCTTTAGATGTTTTGAGTTCAGGGGAAGCAAAGCGTCCAGAGGTGCAACCACTCTTGGGCTGCAGAGAGCCTGGAGCACTCGCCCAGGCTCCCCTGCTTCTTCTGCAGTGCCAGGGGCAGGTACTGGCCTGAAGAGCTGTTACATCCAGCACAATCCCCCACACCCCAGGAGTGCGCTCACCTCCCGCCATGCCAACACATGTGCTCTCCAGAGCTCACACGTGGATCCACGGCACTGGAGGAGGACACAGCTGCCTGRCTGCTGCTTGGCTGGTGTTTTGGCCAGACACGGATGTTGGTGAGAGGTGCTATGGGCTCGTTGGAGTAGGAGGTGGAGGGGAGCCGCTCCCCTGGACAGATAGCCTGTTTGTGGCTAAGGCGGAGCAGCCCCTGGGAKGCAGGAGGTGATGTGGGATGAGCAATCGCGTTTGGAAGTCACTTGTGGCAGGGCTGGAAGGAAGGAGAGCAGCAGGATGAGGCTCCATGTGTCAGACATAGGTCAATGACCAGGCACACAAGGCTGAAAAAAGCAGCTCTATCCTGTGGATCTCAAAGAGAATCTGGCCTGGGCAGGTCCATACCCCAGGAACTGATGCAGAAGCCAGGACAGTTAGGCCCCCCCAGGCGAATCCTGCACTGCAGAGCTCCAACTACATGTCCACACTGCACCTGTGCTGCTGTAAGCACATCCCTGAGCCCCATGAGATGACCCTGCCGTCCATCTGGGAGCCAGAAGAGCCACAGAAGGCGACAGCACCTAAAGTGACTCTGGGCTTACTGAACAGAGGGTACCAAACAGAGCCAGGCCAAGCACACACACACACCAGCATCCCCTGCTCTCCTGGGGAGCCAGGCTGAACAGCAACTATGTCCAGTGAGCAGAGTTTGATTCCTTCACACTCTCCAGGTGATTTCTGTGTGCCAGCTTTGGAGAGCAGCACAAGCCTAGGCACAGGCAGTGACTTGGGTACCCTGCCCGTCACCGTGCCAGGAGGCTGCACGGCAGCTCACGGTGCCCATCCTGCCTTTCACACCCGGTAGTTTTTATCATTCTCCTGTGCGCGCCACGCGAGGTGGGGCTCAGTGGAGCACCATTGGCGGTGCTGCACAGGCACCTCCGGCACGAGAAAGGCTCACAGCCAGAGACGGCGAGCCGCTGCAGCTTCTGTTTTTCGGGAGCCCCGGGGACACGCGGGGCGGCCGCGCACACGCGTGCGACAGGACTGGCGGGGCGAGCTCGCGGCGCCGCGGGAAAACGCCCGYCCGCTCCGCCCCCAGGGGGCGCTTCCCGCCAGTCCCGCCCGCGCCGCCCCGCCCACCGCGCGCCGTGGGGCGGGGCCGACCCTCCTCGTCCCCGCCCGCCGCAACCATGGCGGCGAARCCCCACGGTATGCCCGCCCTCAAGATGGCCGCCCGCTCTTCTGCGGCCGGGCGCCCCTTCAGGCCGGTGCCCGCCTCTCGGCGCCGGGCCGGCTGCGAAAGGGTGCTCTCCCGGCGTGCCGCGCGCGGGCGGGGGCGGGYGGCGCGGGGACGGCCGGGAGCTGTAGTGTGGGGCGGGCGGCGGTCACGTGGCGCGCCCGGYAGTGGCCGCGCTCGGAGCGGAGGCGCCAAGATGGCGGCGTGGCGGGGCGGAGCGGTGCCCGTCGCCAACGGGGCCGGGGCCGGCGGCGCTGCCGCCACGGCCGCTCCGCGGGGTCTCGCGGGCGGCGGAGCCCTGCGAGAGCCGCCTTTCCGCGCCGGCAGCCCCCTGCAGGTAAGGGGCGGCGAGGCGCGGCGGGCCTCGCCGTGACACGTGGAGGCCGGGGCGGCTCCCGCGGCGGCAGCACCACGTGTGCCGGGAGCGGGCCCGGCGCGCCGGCGGCGGGCAGGGGGCACAGCGCGGGCCGGGGACGCCCCCGCTGGATCCGGAGTGGGACGCCCTTTCTATGGGTGGAGGAACGGGGTGCCCGGAGCTCTCCCGCCGGAGTGAGGTGTCGGCGCGGGGAGATCCAGGGGCGGGGGGGCCGCACCATGGCCACGGGACCCGGCGGGACGAGGGGCTTGATGTCTCTTGCGGGAGGTGACACCCCGGCCCTGGGGAGTGCGGGCCAGAGGTTATCCCCGCGAAGCGAGGTTTTATCTCCTAATAAGTGGCTCCCGCGCCGGGGCAGGTCTGAGGCGCGGCGCTGCCGCTGTCAGCGGCCCCAGTGGGCCCTGCCGGGGCTGGGCTGGGTGCGAGTGCGCTGCTGTCTGGACGGGGAGCGCGGGGATGCGGCGCTCTAGGAGGGGACCAGGGGGCACCTGCGCTGTGCGTTTGTCGGGATTTTTTGGGGGGAGCTCCACGCTTCTGCCCCCGCATCGGTCCTTCTGCGTGGCCGAGAGGCTGTGGGGGAGACCCTCCCCATCCCGAGCCAGGGCTGGAGGACGCCGAGCCCGTCTTGCCCCTCCCCGACGCCAGCAGAGTGGGCTGCGTATGGGGGAAGAGAGGTGTGTTGCCGCCTGATGTTTTCCGAAAGCAGTAGAGGAATCCACGGAGCATCCTCTGATTGTGCCGCGCTGGCCGGGCGGAGCCCCCCGCTTCCCGGGCTCACCCCGCGCCCTTGCCGGCAGCTCTGGCGCGGTGAGAGCGGCCTTGGCAGCCAGCCGTGGACCATGGCCGTCCTGTGCTCGGGGCGTAGCCGCAGCACGCCGGGCACACGTGTCACCAGCGGCCTGCGGGGGCCTCCGTTGTCCCTTCCGGGGACCAGAGCAGCGAGCGCTGTGTGCCCTGCGCCGGGTGGGTGCCGCAACAGCTGATGGCCACACTCAGGCTGTGTCCACTGCAAGCAGTTGGCTCAAATCCCAGCACCCCACGTGCCCAAAGCTAACTCTGGGGCTGTGGGCATCCTCCCTTCTCCCCGGCACCGCTGGCTGCTTGGGCACAGCATCACCAGAGCTGAAGCCTGTCCTTGAACATCCGTGACCCTCTTTCCTGCTGCGCTGCTGTAAAGCAAACACAGGGAGCTGTGAGGGCGCGGGGAGTGCTCCCCTCCCCTCCGGGTGAGCAGTGACAGGGGTCTCTGGCAGGGAGGAGAGCGGGCAGGGACACAGGAGCAGGCTGGGCTGGTTCGTACCCCCGCCCCGACGCACAAGCGATGCTCAAGCAATGAGGGCTGCAGGAGGTGCCCGTCCCCAGGTGGATCAAAGGGAGTCCTGGGGGAACACAGCCCAGGCCGGTGACTCACGGCTGTGGACTCCTTGTTGCAAGGCGCTGAGTCAAGGGAGTCGAGGAAGGCATGGGAGATTGCCCTCCCTCCCTCCGAGGCTGCGGGCAGGAGCCGCAGGAAGAGGCCATTTGAGTGGGAGGATTTTACTTCCCTCCCTCCAAATGTCCAGTGCAGGTCACAGCTGGAAACCTCGTATTGTATGTGGCCAGATGGGCAGGGCTGTGCAGCCCCGGGGTGTCCCCCAGACCCCTTTGCCATCAGCAGGCAGGGGTGAGCTGACCCCTGCGTCTCTGGGCTGCTGATGCTCCATCCTGCTGGCTCCTCCAGAGGCCCGGGCGCCTCTGCCTGCCGGTCACCGCTGACTCAGGGTTGCATGCCGGCACTGGGCGTGTGAGCCTGGATGTGCTTCCCTGCTCCTCCCAGTATCTGCGTGAGGATTGGCTGGGAATCACAGCCAGGCTGCACCTAGAGGGCTGCCAGYGGGCTCTGCGCCGCACTCTGACCGGCAGCCAGCGCCAGCGAGGGTGGGGACTGGAGATGCTGAGCGGTAGAACTACTCTAAAACTGCTCCGTAGCCTGATCTGCATGGTGCGGTGGAGTGGTGTCCTGCTGTCACTGGTGGGCTCTGCTWCCAGACGGAGGGCCCTGGGAGAGGCTGGCCTGGGCTGCCAAGCTGCCTGCTGAGTCCCAAACCACTGCAGACTCCTGATCTTTAGGACTGCCGTATCACAGACTGGGGGGATTTGGGATGAGTGTCTGTGGGGCACTGCTGTGGGTGTCCTGGCTTTGATTCCTAGCCTGGTCTTGGGATGCCTGTGTTGTGGGGATGCACAGGGCTCCTGGCTATGATGTGGCCAGAGAGGCATGCTCTGTGTTATCAGAGCAAGTCTCTGAAAAGCCCCAGGGACCAGGGATTTGGGCATGTGGTTTTGGTGCTGTCGTATTTTAGAAACACCTATTTAGAGAAATGCCTGCTGTCCCTTCGGTGCCGTTTCCCACTTGCTAGAAGAGGATTGCAAAGTATTGGCAGGTTCTGTACAGGGACAAAGTACATTTTGTCCTGCATGGGCACAGGCTCATGCAAGCTGTGGTACCTACATGAAACACAGGTGAGCTGCATCAGATGTGCATCCCCCAAGGTTCAGCTGTATTCTCACGGTGCTGCTCCCAGGGGAAGAAGACTGCTTCCTGCCTGCTCCCTGCCAGCTTTGGCAGGGAGGTGTACTCTCCCAAGGCTCTGTCCTTGGTGCTCTTATCTTTCTGGCCTCCATATCTCTCTGCCTAAGCCTGTCTGCAAACAGGAATTCACATCCTGTCTCGTGCCGGTGACAGCCTGCACTGCTGCTCTGCTCGGTGTGTCTCGTGGTTCTGCTTCACCGGGGCTGCAGCCCCTGCCTTCGCCCAGCACCTGGCTTTTCCTGGGCATCCTGCAGCATGGCTGTGTGGCACTGTGGAGTGCAGCGTAAATACCTTTCTGAAGTTACTCAGAATTACCCAAGCAGCCCTGGAGGTGGCTGGGGGACTGGAAAGGACGTGGGGTTGGGAATTTGAGGGAGGAAGAATAACAAAGCTGGTTTGGTCTTGTATTGCAAGCACAGACCATGTCCTCTTGTAGCCTGCAGCAGAGCTGTTGGGGTAGGGCTCCAGCAGTGGCAGCTAGCTGCATCCCTCTTGCTGACTCCTGCACTTCTGTTACGAATTTCGTAATGGTTTTGTGCTTATCTGAAGCGCCAACAGCCGGAATGGGAGGAACACGTGACAGTCCATGAGGTGGCAGGAGCCTGCCTGTCCCCTCCCTGTCCAACAATGTGTGGTGTTGGGCAGAGCCTGGGGTTTTATTCATTCATCTTTCCCAGTCATGGAGCTGCAGAGTGAATCAGGCAGAAATTTTCGGTGTGGAGGCATCCTGGGTAATGAAAAGGGTCTTGGGCTGAAAGCGGCGCAGGGCTTTGTGCAGTGGGCTCCCCCAAAAGCAAGGGGGAAGGTCCCCTGTGCCGCCCTCTGACCTGCAGCCATGACCCACCTGCTTCCCCTGCGTGTTTGGGGTGCTGGGGATGCCCAGCTGCTGTTTGCAGCGCAGGCTGTCGGGAGCCCGTGTGTGCTGTGAGGAAATCAGTGCTGGTAGTGGGGCTTTGCAAAGTGTTTACCTGGCTCCCCATGCTCCTCGACAGTGCTTTTCCCTCGAGGAGGATGACCTGAACTTAACATCGTTGGATGCTGAAACCATCTTGGAAGCTGAAGAGATCCTGGGGACGATGCAGAACTATCTCGACTCTTCTGTGATCTCCATCATTGAGGATCTCTCTCTGAGCGAGGTGGGAGCTCACACACAGAAGCAGGTTGGCAGCTGGGCTGACTCTGGCTGTGGCATGGGTGAGGGTGGTGGCAGTGTCTCCCATGTCCAGGTCTTTTGGCTGTACCCCATGGCTCTCTGAGACCATCTCTACCCTTGCAGCAGAGCAAGGCCTGCCTGGATGCACAGAACGAGCTGTCTCTGCTGACTGCCATCACAGAGATCCTGGACAGCACAGACGATGAGACCCTGTCCCCTTTTGACACCATCATGGATGCAGAGCTGCTGACCTCGCCTCGTGAGCGGGAGAATCCCTCGGTGAGTTGGGGGGCAGATCCAGCCTGACCCCAGAGCCCATGGGAAGATGCTCAGACAGGGCTCTGCTAGGCCCTGCACAAGGGTGCCCTGAAGGTACTGGTCCCCAGTACCCTGAGATGTACCCTTATGATGGTTCCAACGTGAGAGAAGAGCTGAGCCAGCCCTGGACACTCCCAGGGCTTTGGGGTGCCATGTATTTGCCTTGGGTCTTTGTGTAGAGCCAAAGATGTGCCAGAGGCTTTGGGGGGCAGCACATCCACAAAGGGAGCTGCATGCTCTGTGGGTGAAACAGGGCTGAGTTTGCTCCTGGGCTCTGTGGGGTGAAGTGCATGGGCACTGTGGGGCTGGGGCTGGCCTGTCCCCTCCAGCAGCACAGACCTGCCACTGTCTCATCTTCTGTCCATCTCTCCAGTTTCAGAAGTTTCTCACCTTATCCCGCCCGTTGCTGGAGTGTGAGAGCCCTACCCTGGAACAGCCCAAGGCTCTCAGGCCTCTCAGCAGCAGCAGCAGCCTCTCTGTGGTTGGGAAGGTGAGCAGCTGAGCAAGGGAAGCTGAAGGAGCAGTGTTGAAGTGGTGCTGGGATAATCGTCTCTGCTGCAGCCCCCAACCCCAGCCTTCCCTGCTGGCATAGGCATCCTTTACCAGAAGCAATGCTTTTGCAAGGCATCGGTGGCAGTGGGAGCAGGGCCTGCCCTAGGTGATGGGCACCAAGGACTGGGGATGCTCCTGTAGGAGTGGTGGGTTTCCAGCTCTGTTGTGTATTACTGGGTGGGTCAAATGTGTCCCAGCTTTTTGTCTGCCATGGAGTTTTGCTGTAGAGTTGCAGCAGACCTACAGCTGGCTATTCTGGAGGATCTGTGGTAAAAGCCCAGGAGCTGATGTTTGCTGTGGTCTCCCTTCCCAGACTGACACAGACCTGGCCTGGGACCATGCTGCTCACAGCCTCGAGGACCCAGTGCTGCCAAAGAAGCAAGTCTGCAGCACCCCGAGGGTGGAGAGGAAAGTGGGCTGGCACCGAGCCCGAGAGCAGCCCCTGCCACAGCGCAGTGATGGGGAGGAAGAAGAGGAAGAGGCTGCCTTGAGCCTGGAGCTAGACAGCAGCATGGAGGCTGTGGATTTCTGTGTGAGCGAGACTGGGGCGGTGCTGGACGAGCATGAAGACCCCTGCATCATCAACACAGGTGACGTGTCCCTAAGTGAGCTGGTGAAGTCCATGCACCCTTACTGCCTCCCCACCTTCACCGTGTGCCTGGACCCTGACACTGAGCCCGTGGCCAAGGAACTTCTGAGCAGTCCTGTCCTGCTGGAAATTGTGCCTGGCGAGGGAGAGAGTGTGGAGATCCCTGTGGTCCTGCAGCCCTTAACTCCCAGCTCCCCTGACCTGGAGCCCCAGCTCCTGAGAGCAGAGGAGAGTACCAGGGAGTCAGTTCCAGAAGATCGAGGGGAGCTGCCAGGAGCTCCAACCCAGGAAAAGGGGGTCGAAGAGAAGAAGGAGGAGGAGAAACTGCCTGGGAAGGAGCCTTCCTGCCCTACCCCAGAAGGCACCTCCCCACCGAAAGCAGCAGGACCTGGAGCCTCGAGTCCAAACAGCAGCTCCTGGCACAGCACAGAGGCCCCAGCGGGTGGCAAACGTGAATGCTCTGAGAAAGGACGGGGCCGTGAGAGAGCAAGGAAGAGTCGGAAAAAGAAAGCAGAGGAGGACCAAAGCAAGCAGGCCAGGCCTGGAAGGGACTGTGTGGCCCACCGACTCCGTTCTGCTGGCTCTGGACAGCCCCATGTCCAGCCAGCCACCAGCCGGCAGCGGGCAGCGTGTCCCTCTGTTCAGGTCTCAGACTTCCTGGCACAGCAGCTGGAACGAGCCCGGAAGGAGGGGCAGATGGAGCTGCACGCCGAGCAGGCACCGCGGCCCCGGGGCAGGCCTCGGAGCACAGCAGGGGCTTTCTTGCCCAAGAAAGTGAAGCAGGAGCTGCAGAAGGAGCCAGCGCCAGAACCGGTAAGCGTGGCCCTGGAGAAGAAAGAGACTGTGGTGCCCCTGGAGAAGACCGTGCCAAGCGTGGAGGGGCAGCCAGCAGCTGCATGTCCCAGCCTGACAGACCAGGCTGAGGGCCAGGGAGACGTACAGCCACCTGCCGAGCAGAGCAGTGGGGTCTCGGAGGCTACCTCTCAGCTCCCAGAGCAAGGTGTGGGGCTGGAGCCTGCCCAGAGCCTGCCAGCAGCAGAGCCGAGTGAGGGCCTGCCTAAGGAAGCCAAACCCAAGGCCCTGAGCCTGCGGGAATACCGCATCCGCATGCTGCACCGCCAGTCCAGTGCGGGGGGCAGCCAGGAAGGCAAGAAGCAAGTGGCCAGCAAGTGGCCCAGCGTCCCCGAGCCTCCAACAGAGCTGGCGGAGATCCCCTGCCTGGTGTCACCCATGCATTCCACCACCGAGGCAGACAGTGCTCAGAAGGGACCGGAGAAACCTGCCAGCCCCGCTGCTGTCCCTCCTGCCAGCAAAGCTCCTGCTGCTCTGACTTCGGCTCCGGCACCCTCCACAGCTCCGGCACCTGCCACGGCTCCACCACCCCCATCAACACCAATGCCTTTTGTCGCACCAAACGTGCCCCCAGCTGCTGGGGTGGCCCCTGCCGGGATGCTGCCAGCCTCTGCCGGTGCTTACGCCCTTTACCCACCAGTGCCTTCCTGGCCCTGCTTCAGCCCACAGCCCATGAGCTGCCATGGTTTGCCCCCACCAACCAGTGCCAGCTCCTCCAGTGCTTTTCACATGGTGCCTGGCCTCCCGCCTCCAGCCATGGCCTGGGCCCCGCCACCTGTGCCGCCCCCGCCTCCATTTGGCCCAGGTGGCCCGTATGCTCCAGTGGGGTGGGCACCACCATCCTACTGGCCAGGAATCCCCGTGCCGCCTCCGGTGCCTTCCCTTGCGTACAGGGACCCCGGAGCAGCAGTGCAGGCTGCCACCGCCTTCCCAGCTGGCGGCCACCCCAGCACGGCCCTCCTGCATGGGCAGCCTCCTGTCACCCCCATGCTCAGCTGCCCGGAGCCACCAGCCTTCCCTGCCCAGCTGCCTGCCGCCCCAGCCAGTGAGATGGGGGCTGCAGGTGGCCCGACCAGGCCAGCGACTGGCAGGGTGTCAGACCCCAGGAGGCAGGCACGGCTGGCAGGGGAGAGCTCTCTCCCCAAGGCCGCTCTGGCTCCAGCCCCAGCCCAGCCCTTGCCAGCCCCCTCAGCTGCCACTGCCCAGCCCAGCAGGGTCCCTCCTGCAGTGCCAGTCCCCCAGGCTGCTCCCACCCAGCCTCTGCAGGAACCCCAAGCTGCAACTTCCACCCAGCTCCCAAAGACGCCCCCAGCTGCCATCTGCTCTCCTGTGGAGGTGTCCCCTGCCCCTGTTGGGGAGTCTCCTGTCACCCACTCCATGGAGAAGGCTGCAGGGCCAGGCAAGGAGGCAGTGGAGAAAGCACTGCTGGAGCCCAAGGCAGCTGCTGGGCAGGAGCTGCCTGGCCAAAAATCCACTTCCCAGGCTGTGGCACCACCACGGAAAGCAGGTCGAGAGAGCAGTCTTCCCACCAAGGCACCCACTGTGCGGCCATGGAGGCACCAGCCACTCCTCAGCCCAGCCCAGCCCAGTGACAGCAGCAAGGACATCGTGCAAGCCTTCATCAGTGAGATTGGTGAGTGGGAGGGCTCTGGGATGCTGGGTTCAGTGTCACCAGCCAGCAAGGCTGTGGTGCTGCCAGCAGCCTGGGTAGCAGGACTGGTTCCTGGCACTTCTGGAGGTGAGGGTGGCAAACCTATGCCCAAAGGCTTGCTGTCTTCCCAGTACTCTGCTAGGATATTGCCTCCAGTGGATGGTCTGGGCTGGCTGTGCTGAAACTAGTGCCTTCTGGGACTGCAGAGCTGGGTGCAGGCTCTGCCACTGCTTCTCCTCCCCAGTCCTTGCTCCATCATCCAGGGAGGCTGATGCAGGGCAAGAATGGGGCCAGGGGGCATCACTGCATTGCTGGGAGAATTTTGGCTGACCTGACTTGCTGTGCTTTCTCCCTGGCCCAGGGATTGAAGCCACCGACCTGTCCAGCCTGCTGGAGCAGTTTGAGAAGTCTGAAGGTGCGAATCTGGCGTGCCATCTCCTGTGGGGCTTCCTCCATGCCATGCTGGCCTTCCTGGGCTGTCTGTGCTCCCTGTAGAGGCAGGGTGGGAGTGGGAGGGCTTTGATGCTGCTGCCTGTGGGCTCATGTTACCCTGCTCGGTGTTTTGTCCTGGGACTGTTTCTGCTTCCATCTTCTTGGCCTGTGGAAACGTCTGGGGGTCCCCAGGGCAACCAGGGGGGTGGTGAAGAGTCTGTGAAGGAAAAGGGATGTGCAGCTCCTCTCTTCAGGGAGCTGGGTATCAGGTGCTGTGAAACCTCTTCCCAGCTGTTCCTTGGGTGCTCTGTGCCCCCTGTCCTTCAGCCCCAGCCTCTTGCCACCCTCACCTGCTTGCTCTCTTTTCAGCCAAAAAAGAGACTCCTGTACAGCCCCCTGAGGAAAGACAGCTGACGGGGAGCTCTGGGTGAGTACCAAGACCTTGGCAGTTGGTGCCCAGCATGGAGCCCAGCAGAGCAAGGGCACAGGGCAGCTCTCAGTCCTGGCACAGCTTGAACTGTGCTGGGTCTATGTGCATTGGCCCAGGAGGGGCTGAGCTTGTTGCTGGACTGGGATAGCTGGCACTGAGGAAGAAAAATTGGGAGAAGCAGTGATGGGCTTGACCAGGCTGTGCAGGTTTTATCCTTGCAGCTCTCTTGGATCCTCTGTCCCCATGAAATGGCCAGTGAGGCAGTTTGAGTGGGTGCCCCAAGTGTGGGGACTGGGGCTGGGCTTTGCTGGCCACGTTTGACAAAGCTCCTTTCTCGTTCCCAGGCCTGAGACCCAGCAGGATACACTGACCCAGCAGGACAGGAAGCCTCCAGATGGTCTGCAGGCCTCTGAGCTGGCCAATGTGGCAGGTGATGAATACTTGGGGTGAGGCAAGGGAGCCTGCAGTGTCCTGGCAGGGCTGTTGTGTGTCTGGGGGACACCCTGGGGAGTGAGGGGGGCCAGGACATGAGGGAGCCCCAGCTGGGTGGCTTGCAGCAAAGGGCTGCTCTTGAAATTGTTCTGGTCCTCTCACAGGCCTCACGCCCCCAGCGACACCTCCCCACCAGCTGTGGAAGCCTTTGCCTGCTGTCTCACTGCTGGCCAAGGCCAAGTCACCTGGGTCCATGCCCCAGGAAGGGCCCCAGAAGACGACCAAGCTGATGAAAGCCAAGCCACTGCCCCCAAACAAGATCCAGGGGAAGTGTGTGGTGTCAGCCCCTGCCAGCACAGCCCCCAGCCACGTCTGCTCGGGAGACCATGACTACTGCATCCTGGCTACACCCCGGCTGGAGAGCAGCAATATCTCTGGCACGCAGCCCCCTGCTGAGGGCGGCTCCCGCTGGAATGTCAAACACCACCGAGACATCACTATCAAACCCATCTCCTCCTTAACCAAACGGACGCTGGACCAACCTGAGCCCACCCCACCAGCCCCTACCACCACCACGGGGCACAGCCAGGAGCCCCTGGGGATGGCCTGCCTAGCTCCCCTGGATTATCGGACTACCATCCCCAACAAGGCCACCACTGGGTCCAGCAGCCCCCCCACCTCAGTGCTCCTGTCTCCAGCTGCATCCCCCTGCCGGGACCAGGAGGTGCAGACTCCCAGTGCCCAGCCCAGCCATGCTGCTGCCAAGAGGTCCCTGCGCTGCTACCGGAGACCCCAGGACTCATCCAGCCCCTCTACTGACAGCTGGAGGGCTGGCCGGAGCCGTGCCAGCCGTTCTTTCAGCTCCAGTTCAGATGGAGCTAGTGAGTCATCATCTTCATCCTCATCCTCATCCTCCCGATCCCGGTCACGGTCGCTCTCCCCACCCCCCAAGCGGTGGCGAAGGTAAGCAGTGGATTGTTTCTTGCTCTTAGGGCAGTTGTTCGGTGGCCGGTCTTTTGCAGGTGCCCAGACACACCTTTGTGGCCCTACTTGATGGCTGGATTTGATCTTTGCGTCCTTGTGAACCTTCCGAAGGGATGCTTGCCTCACAGAGGCTGGGGGAGCTGCTGCGACACCCTGCCTATCCGTGTCTGGCTGAAGCCCACATCTGGGCCCTTGTGCCTGCAAAGCCACCAGTCAGCCAGGCTTCCTTACTCCTCCTGGAGCAGCCAGTCCATGTTATAGGGATCTTAGCTGCATCTTTGCTTTTGGATGCTTTTCCTGGGGTATTGTTGCAGGTGTTTGTACTTGTGCTGTGGGGCTGCTGCAGTGCTTGGTGTAGAAATGAGAGGAGCCACAGCGGAGCTCTCCAGGGAGCTTCTAGAGGCAAGCAGGGAAAAACCTGTCTGGCTTGGCTGCATCAGGAGCTCCCTGTGCTCCTTAGGGAGGTGGCTGTGTAGGAAAGTGGGACACCTTGGTCTCTGTGGGATGCGTTTCTTCCAGAGTCCTTGTGCATCTGAGTGATATGCAGCCTGTCTCAGCTAGACTGGGAGGCACTGAAGCTGATAAAGGGTTTCCCTTTCTGTCCTTCACTCGGTGTTTAGCCAGTTCTGGAGACATCCCTGGGCATGAGGGGCCTGTCCAACCACGACCCCTCCCATCGATGGCCAGTAAAGGCAGAGGCTGGAGCTGGAAAGGGCAGATATATAAGTGCCATGTTCCATGGGTGTGCATCTTGGGGACTGTCAAGCAACATGTCTGGCTTGGCTTTCCAGCTTTCCAGGCCTTGTGCTGGAAAATGTCCCCGGGTACTATGCCATCCTGACTTGCTGTCCTCCAGGAGAATATGTGGCAGTACCAGGCAGCATGCCCTGCCGTGCCTGGGTTTGCGCATGGCAGAGACCACCTATGGGCAGCACATCTGGAGAGGGACTGTGCTCCTAGCTGTAGGCAGCACAGCTCGATCCCRGAGGAGTTTTGGTCTTGCTGTCCTTAAGCTTTCCCTGGCCTTGCCAGAAGCTCTTGCAGTCTCCATTCACACAGCTGTTGAGTGCAACGTGAATGAGATGGCTCCAGTGTCATCCTGTGCATCGTGTGGGGCTCAGCACGGAAGTCCTGGCCCTTCCTAGGCCCTCCCAGGCACAGCCCTGTGCTTCACAGTTCCCCCATGACTATTGCTTTCTCTTCAGAGGCTATGCCTGCTGTAAGCCTGCTCTCTTTTCTCTGTGGCATTGGGAGGCAAGTGGAGCAACATATCTGCAGTGTTGTTACTGCCTGGGCAGTCTTGGGCAGAGACTTTCTCATCCTGGGGATGGGTCCTGTCCGAGTGGGATGCTGGATACCATGGGGACGATGGAGGTCTTTTTCTACTCTGGGCAAAGGGAGGACTCAGCTGTATCTCTCCTTCCCTCAGGTACCGCTCAAGATGTTCCCACAGCTCCTCCTCTCGCTCCAGCTGTGGGTCATGCGGCAGGTCCCGGGACAGGTCCTCATCCTCATCATCAACATCCTCCTACTCATCCAGGTCTACGTCCCGCAGCCAGTCCCGCTCCCCCTCTCCCCGCAGGAGGAGTAGCAGGTGGAGAAGGTGAGCGTGGCCACCCTGCAGGGGTGTGAGCTCTCCCCAACCTGTCTCCCAGCCTCCTGTGGAGGAGGGATGGACCCACTCCTTCAGTATCTCCTTTGTGTTTGGAGTCACTCTTCTGACACCCGCATGATTCCATAGCTCATGTGTCTGGTTTCTGCCCTGCCAGATACAGTTATGACGCACAGGACCACTACCAAAGGCAGAGGATCCTCCAGAAGGAACGTGCAATAGTGAGTGATGGAGGGCTGGGAATCTGGGGCTGGAGATTTGGGGGTCCACAGCCCCTCTGTCACTTCAGAAAGCTGCAGGGGCGCAGCCTTTCCGGCAACGCTGCTGGGAGGCCCTGGCCAGGGCACGGTGTAGTGCATGGCCCTGCAGAGAGGGTGCTCTGTGCGAGAGGCCCTGCTCATGGATGGGGCATCCCTGCCTGCAGGAGGAGCGGCGAGTTGTGTTTATCGGCAAGATCCCCAGCAGGATGACACGGTCGGAGCTGCGGCACCGCTTCTCTGTGTTTGGGGACATTGAAGAGTGTACCCTGCACTTCCGCTCCGAGGGGTAAGRGCTGTGGGGATATGGGTCAGCCCCTTCCCAGGGCTGGCTCCTCTTGGCCCTTTCCCACATCTCAAGAGGATGGTGCAGACTGGGGGGCACAAACATAACTGTTGCTGCTGATCTCTTCCGGTGTCAGGGATAATTATGGCTTTGTCACCTACCGCTATGCCGAGGAAGCCTTTGCCGCCATCGAGAGCGGGCACAAGCTGCGACGCCCAGACGAGCAGCCCTTCGACCTGTGCTTTGGTGGCCGCAGGCAGTTCTGCCGGAGAAACTATGCTGACTTGGGTAAGTTGTGCAGCCTCTTAAGTTGGGGGATTGGCACCCTTGGTCCTTCTCTTCTTTCCAGAGGTGTAGGAGTCCCCATCCTTGGGTTCAGTCAGGGTTAGCAGCAGAGCCACATCCAGAAATGGTCCTGCCCTGGAGGGAGATTGAACGGGGCCTCCCTGTCTTTCCAGTGCTGTGATGGAGGCCAGCCCAACTCTGGGTCTAGAGGCTGGCATGGGAAGCAAGATAAGAAGTTTGCTGTGGGGATGGCCAGAACTGTGCCAGTGTTTCCATGGGCTCAAGGCAGCCTCTCCTCCTCTCTTCCAGATTCAAACCGGGAGGATTTTGACCCAGCTCCCGTCAAGAGCAAGTTTGACTCCCTGGACTTCGACACTCTGCTGCGGCAGGCACAGCGCAGCCTGCGGAGGTAGCAGCAGGCAAGGCGGAGCACCCGCCCCCACTTTTATACTCAAATACAAAAGGCAAAAAAAGTATGGAGAGAGAGAGAGAKATGAGGTTTTTAATAAAAAGAAAAAGGAAAAAAAGAAATTTGTTTTATAACCGATATTTAAGGAGGACGGGTCCTTGGCCTTCAACTGGAGTGGCCCAGGCAAGTGGCAGCCCTGGGCTTGCCCCAGACATATAATAAATACAGATGCCCAAACAGCAGCACTGCCTTGTCTCCTCCTTTGCATGGGCTTTTCCCAAGTGTGGGCTCAGGCTGTGCCCCCTCAGGACCCCAGGGACTCTGTGCTGTGGTCTGGCCCCATGAAACGTCTCGCAGGTCATGGACTGAGCAGAGGAGTGGGGTGTCTGGGGAGAGTGGGGCAGGACTGGGGTCACCAAGCATGTGATTGTCACTGTGGCAGCCTGCAATCGCCTGGCACGGGGTGAATTCCTCTGAGGATCCCTCCGACCGTTTCCTGGCCTCTGCTGGCTGCGGGGCTTGGCATCCCCAGACTCCCAGCCGTTTTGGGGCCACCTGCACCTCCCGCGATGGCCACGTGGGGGCAGTGCAAGATCCTCCACTGCCCCTCCCTGCAGTGTTCTGGGAACGGCCTGGAGCCCTTGGCCCGAGCTCGGTAGGGCTCTGCTCATTCCGAGCCCATTGCCCTGTCTGCCTGTCTCTTTCGAGCCCACTCCGTGGCTTTGCTCTGGCTCRCCAGGAGAGGGGTGTCTGACATCTCATCTCTGGGTTTCCACTGAGGGAGAGGTGTTTGTGTGACTACAGAGAGGCTACAGGTGTTCACAGTGGGATGGTGCTTGGCAGAAGAGGATGGACAGTGGCAGGGAGGGATGGATGCTGCCTGTCTAGGCCCTCAGTCCACAATGGCTGGAGCCCACCTGTGCCCTCACTGCTCCGCTGGATGGAGAGAGGTGCTCCTGCTCCTGCCTGCACACTGGGTGACGTGTGCTGCTCCACCGCTCAGCCCAGGGAGGCCTCTGCAGTACCCAGGGATGTGAGGTACAGTGAGGCTGCCTGCAGGTGAGCCCTGAGCAAGCTCCCACTCTCTCCTGTCTGGTCCTGGACTTTGCACAAGGGAGGATCCAAGGAGGCAGCTGCAGGCAGGGGTGTGAGCAGGATAGGGGGAGGCAGGCACAGGGCTGTTAATCAGTAATGCAGCTTTTCCAGGAACTTCAAAGGAGGGGGTGACAGCCAGGACCCAGTGGGAACTTGGGGGGAGGATGTGTGTCCCTTTCTGTAAGTCCATGCAAAGCCCTGTGGCTGCAGCACACCTGCAGCCCCTCTCCTGCCCAGAGCTGCTGGGCCAATGGTGGTGCTGACCAGCATCTCCCTGGTCTCAGAGCTGCCACAGCAGTGCTTGGGGTATGTAGATCCAAGCAAGTGTTACAGGGAGAGCGTCTGTTCAACCAGCTGTGAAAACACTCTCAAGCTGCTGGGTGATTCAGGCCTGAGGAAGGGCTTGTGTGCCCTAGAGCTGGGCTTGTTTCTACAAACACTTTAGGTGGTCTGAAAGTTTCTTTACAGCCTTTCCTCGAAACTGTGGTGCAGCTGAAGAGGCAGGCAGGAGCGTTACAGGGAAGATGGAGCTAGGCACGGGAGATGTCTGCTGTCAGCAACCYTGGGAGCCCCTGGGGATATGCCATTCCGTGGACCTGAGGTGTGTGCATTTGGGCAGCTCTGTGAGCATGGCGTCACCCCAAATGTGTGCTGCTGACTGTGGCGTGAACAAGGCTGTGTCCTTCTTTTCCTAGGGCTGGGCTGCACATGGTCCCCTCTCCTTCCACTKCTCCTGTGGGTGAGGAAAGGCAGGGGGTGTGAAAGCGTTTGTGTTGCCAAAATAATTAACACCCTGCTGTTGTGCCCTATAAATCTTCTGAGTGTTAGAGGCTAGCTTTATTCCCCCATGTTACAGTTTAATGGTTTCCGTTAGCAATAACCTGGCCCTGTGTTCTTGGTTATTGATTTAAGGTTTGTTGTGGAGAGTGTGAGAGTTGCAGAAAGGTGTTTTCCTGCTGCCCAGCTGGTGGCAAAGGCACCGTTGCAGAGGAGGTAGGAGTGTGGAAAGTGGTGCACAGCCGGCTCTCTGGAAGCATGGGTGCTGGCGGGAACTGTCTGGAGAGAACTGGGGACAGTGGCAAGGAGCAGCACTTGGAGCACATCCCTCRCCCTGGCAGGCAAGCCAGAGGCGAGGAGCAGAGCTGAGGCTTTGTAGGAACCCCAGTTCCTGGGGGGAGTCTCTTGGAAACAAATCCACTTCACCGTAGGACAGCCAACCTTCCTCCCGCAAGCAGCAGCACCCTGTGCTGCCCATGTGAGTAGCTTTGTCCTGAGCTGCAGCAGCCCACGGCTGGGAATCACAGAGAGGGTGTTTTCTGAGAGGTCACTAAGCAAAGCTGGGGTTTTCACTCTATTTCTCTTCAAGGCACTCTCAGCCTTTCCCCTTCCGTTCCTGCTGCAGACTCCAATCTCTGGCAGTTGTCCCTTCCTGCACCAGGCCCTGCCATCTATGGTCTTCTTGTGGAACAAATTTCTAAGGGACTGATGCTGATTTCATGTCTTCCTTCTCCCTTTCACTTTTCATTCTCTCTTGATTAGTATGTTCTGAACACGATCTCCAAGCTAGAAAGCAGCTAGAAGGGCATCCAGATTGGTCTTTCATAGTGAGTAAAACCTGCAAGATGAGTGGCTTGTGGTSTGTGCATAAGCTTGCACCCCATGTGCAGAAGGCAGTGGGGTAGCAGGAGAGTCTGACAGCAGCACTCCTTGCACACCTCTGCCTGGGGCTGAAGGCTGCATGGCCCTTGTCCTCATTGCTTTGCAGAGCTCAATACTTCCTCAGCAACAGCAGAGTCCCTTATCCTCAGAAAAGGTTATTCTGGGACCTTGGAGCTGGGTGCTGCCAGGTGCRGAGCACCCATGTTGCTGTGAGGTGGGTGTGCTTTCCCACACTTGGGATATTCACACTTAAGATGCTCAGCATACTCATTCTGAAAGCTCACGGGGACCCCTGTGGGCAGAGGTGCCAGGCACGAACCTAGCTATGGTCCTTGCTGTTGACACCCACTCCCTTCCCTGTGACCACCTGTCCTTGAGATTCAGACTTATTCAGCCCACCCAAGAGCTCAGAACTGACCCAAAGCAGAGGTTGCTGCTGTGGCATGTCTGTGCCTTCTCAGCCTGGGCTCCCTGCACCAGGAACCTCACAGGGGTACCCAGCTCCAGGGTGCCTGCTGAGTGGCCATGGCAGTTTGGTGCTGGGATTGTGACAGGTGGGCTCAGAGGAGTCTCGGAGAACTGGGAGAGGTGCTCATCCCACTATGGCATGCAGCACCTGCAGGTTTGGGGCTCTTCACCCTCACCACACCTTCTCTGCTGTCTTACACACCCCTCATCCCAAATCCCCACCTGCCTGCAAGTAAGCCCTGGAGGCCAGCCAGTGGTTGTGTGTCCTTTAAATCTGTGCTTGTACTGCTGAGAGCCTGTGTTAATGCCCATGTTCCCTCTTACAGCTGCTGCTGCAGTTACTGTGTGTGCTTGTGTTCACATTGGGGCAGTTCTCCAGGGTCACCCTGTAGTCCAGTGACTGCAGCTGGGAGTAAATATGTAATGAAGATCCTGTTGGTGCCTCTAGACTGGACAGCTGCTCCACTCACCCCACAAGCCAGGTGCTGAAAATGCTTTCAGACTCCTCTCAGAAAAAAACCTGCAGCTGTAACATGCCACAGGAAACAAGCAGGGAGATTAAGGGACCATTAAGGGTCTGCAGCTTTGTGATGGCAGAGAATTAATGAAAAAAAATTACATAGGATCTAGAAAATAGATGTGAACTTGGGGAAGTAAAAACCCAAAGCAAAACAAAACAAAACGGCCCCAACCAAAACCACACAAAAAATGCAACTACAGTTTTTCTGTCAATCCAGGAAAATTCCCTCCTGACCCTAATCTGGCAATAGCATTAAGCCTAATGTGTGAGCAGACCTCTGGGACTGTAATGCTGGGAGCACCAATGCGCGAGGCCTAGAGTTTGTCTTTATTTCTCTGAAGGAAGGAAAACCCCAGTACTTTTAGAAGCAAGTTAAGAGGGAAACTGGTTATTCTTCATCATCACGGTAACCAGCAGAAACCTGGAAGCCTGAGGTAAAGCAGCGCCTCTTCCAATCAACCTTAGCACTGCTGACTCCTTGGCCAGCCAGGATCTGTACCTGATCTGTAGGCTGAGCTACCCCTTTCCAGAGGTCCTTCACTTAGAAATTAATGGAGGGAGTTCTATCAAACTGTGTGTTACATTGATCCAGGTTTTTCTGCCTCATTACCCTTCTTGGAAGGCTGGTCCAGAACATCAGTCCTGGCAGGGGTATAAACTCTCTAATTCACCATCTAAACTTACTAAATATTTTTTGACATTATTGTACATCTTACATATTAACATTTTCCTATTTACAATTTTTTTTCAGTGGTTCTTCAGAAATAGATTTGTCCCTTCTCAGCCCCCGTCTGGCCAGAACAAACCAAACCAAACTCTTTTAGTAGATTCTTAATCAGCTCGTGCTTGTTTGTCTCAGAATCCAAATAGTTTTTCTCTGTGCAGTGGAAATTTATCCTTTCTGGATGTAGAGCTGCAAGGATATTCTGGAGGAAGTCTCACAATGCCTTGCGCAATAGCAATAATGTTTCTGTCTCTGCTAAAAATAACTTGTCTGATGCATCCTAGCATCATGCCATTCCTTTTTCACAGAGGCGTCACACTGCTGCTTCATATTCATCCTTCAGTGCAATAAGGTCTTCTTATTCCTTCGGAGTCTTCATTTCATCAGTTTATAGCAAATGTCCTTGCTGCTGGTCCCCAAGTGTTTAATCTGCCCTTCTTGCCATTAAATTTCACCCTACTTTCCTCATCCCTTGACAAGGTCAAGGTCCCCTTCTCCCCCTATGAGGAACTACTACTCTCAGCACTTGCAACGCCTCCCAACCCTCTGCTGCCTCTGCATTTTGGGAGCTTGCACTTGGCTCTTCTGAAATTACCGATGGATTTACTAGCCTGAATTTATTCTCAGAATATGTGGTTAATATCTGTCCTGCAGCCTGGTCATGCTTGTGTCTGATGCAGCCTGGACAGTTTCTCCTGTATCTCCTCTCCCACCTCGGGACTGATCTTCACCTTTAGCAGCAGTTTCTTCTGGTTTGTAGTGCATCATCCTTAACTCTGAATTGAGTGCCTTAGTCTAAGAAACTGGCAGCTTCATCTGAGGATTATTTCTATTGTGCTGTTCCTGTTTCGTTGTGTATCTCATCACTCCCCATGTTCCCCTCATCACCTTTACTGAAACAGAGTWAAGCCCACTTTTGGGGTTTGATTGCCATTGGCTCATCCGCTCTCCCCTCACTCCTCTCCTTGCAGCTCTGCATTTGGTTTCTACTCCTTCCTGCAGGCCTGTTCCCTGACTGACGGAGCAGGCTCACCACTCACTGAAGCCGTGTCTGAAATGATGTGTTTTACGTTAGACTGAATCGGTAAGGAAATTTGCTTTCTGTCTTGCCAGACGATACCTGAGCGCTGCTATTCTGGCACCGTTTACTGCCTGGCATTCACTGTGAAATTAAAGACTCCTATAATTGCACAATTCCTACTCTTTATTCATCTTGWAGCTTTGAAGACAGCACAGTTTATTCTCAAGGCTACATCTGGTGTGCCTGTAGCCAGCCCCTGAGAATAACCGTGCAGGGTCCTTTCTACCATGCTTTCACACACCTCCAGGACATATCTTATCTGTGTCATCCCCTTTTATGTCCTTACAATGACCTGATTTACTAGCAGTGCTTCATGACTTCCTGCTCTCCTCCTATCGACCAGGTGCTCCCAGCCAGCTTCYACTCCTGCTTATCTCTGAGGCTTTGTTCCAGGTGGCACACTCTGCCTGTGCCAAGTGTTCCAACGCATGCTGGGGTGCACTGTCCTCTGGCTCAACAGTATGCTAGGATGGCTTGCCTGATGTGACCTCAGCAAACAACAAAACTTGGGGAGAAGCCTACAAAATCAGTAGCCACAGGCTGTCACAAAATCTCAGGGRGAGAAAAACTTGTACTGGGAATGGATGAGGGAGATACAGGACATAGTGTTTCCAGTTTAACCTCAAAAGATTCTGGTTAGGTGATGGCAGACCCTTAGGAGATAATGCTGGTAGGACAACTGGATTTAACAACTCTTGGCTTAATCCAAGGGAGACCYACAAGTCCATATGAAAATGCTAAACAAGGTAAATTGAGTGTGGCTGGAAGGCTTAGTCAGTGGGTGAGTTACAAGGTTGTGAAATCGTGTACAATATCAATATAGCATACAAGCTCTGTTCCCAGGTGAACTGGTGAGTATTAGAAACTGCATCTTCAAATAGAATATTTTTAGAGGCAGGAAGTACATAGAGAAGCAGCAGAAAATACACTGTCTCAGTTACCAAGAGACAGTGGGAGCTCGTCCCTAAGTAAAGCAGTTCTCCTTCAAGTACCTGGGGGTAAAGTGATTCCTGAATACCACCCATTCGCTAGAGCAATGCTGCACAAGTTCAGGAAACAGGACTTTACCAGCTCTAGCCATGCAGCCCAGAGCAGACATGCTTGAGTGGACATGGTCATTCAAATGGCCTGGAGCACGATGTATATTGCCCATCAAAGCACTTGTGAAATGCACACAGAACACTGACAGTGTGGTGCAGTTAAGATGTGCAGACTGGGCAATGTCTGTGTATCACAGCTTCCAAGACCTGGGGTTGCACTTAGCATGTAGGCAAAGCATTTAATTTCTTATAAAAATGCACATTAAGTGAATAAGAAATGATCATAACACTTGGGGAAACACCTGGTACAACGAATGAGGAACTACTTCAGGCTAAATTTGGGGTTTTATAGGCTTTGAAGCCTGGCTAAGGGACAGTTAGACCTCACTGTGGTCCCTTTTCACCAGTGGACAAGAGTGAGTTCTACTTACGATCTCATGTGAGTGAAGAGACCTGCAGGATGTATCTGGTTGTGAATTGTAGCTGCCACTGGAAGAAAATGAATAAATCAGACTCCTCCGGATGCTGGTGGATGCAGACTTCAGAGAAGGTAATGCTATTAATGGCCTGGATAAAAGGAATAGGTCAGAGCAGGACAGGATCTCTGGAGTGTCAATAGCAACCAGGGAAAGAGGGGACAGCAGCCAACACCACTTACTGGTATGGACAGCTGTTCTCCTAATCCCCATCTCTAAACATCTCCATGTGATAGCACTGGTTGGTGAACCAGTAACCCCTCACAGATCCACAAGCTGGGCTCAGTTCTGTCTTTGTTTTCTCTCTTTCCTGGTGCTTTGACTAGTGGCTAATTCCTCAGACCTCGGTGCTTCCCATTTGACTATTCACTTCCGACCTATCTATTAATGAAATGTGTGTAAGTTAACAGGGACTGAAATCTGGTCTGGGACCCTCAGCCACCGCCTTATTATTTCAGCAGTATTTCCCTCAGCATGCTGGAAGTCACACGATGGAGTGAGACAATTACAAGGCTGGATCCAAACTTCGGTAGAAATTTTACACATACTCATTCCTTTTAAAGCACAGCTAAAGACATTTGGATGTGCACAACTGTGCCTGGTGACAGTAGCCTCTAGTCAAGGTCATTTTTCTTCCCTTAAAGCTCGCTGTTGGGCCCCTGAGTCCCTGTAGGCTTCCCCCTACTGAGCAAAACGTCTTTATTATTAATTTCCATGTTTTTAGAAAGCTACTCTTTGAAAATTAATTTGGCTGGTTTAAATGTGTTGGGTTGTGGGGTTTCATTATTTATTTATTTATTTATTTATTTATTTATTTAACTTGGCAGAATTTGGGATTTTATATATTTCTTCTTTGGCCACACTTATTCTTTTTAAAGGATTTTTTTTTCTTCTAAATGTCATCTAATCCTACTGATTAACTGATTAAGATTTGGGGTTTTTTATTATTTTAGGTTGTTGTTAGGATACTTTGAGTGATGCCATATTTAAAGCTTTAAATGAAGGGTCTCAATGTCATTGCAAGCATTTATCCTTTCATCAGCTACTTAAAAATTCTTCTTAATTACTCTCCTTTTTTACACTTATTCCCTTTGGAAGGAGAATATGCTCATCTCCCTTTTAAGTTACATTGCACTGCAGTGTACTTTTCTGTTGCTTTTTCCTCTCCTGCCCTAACATCGGATTTGAGCACATTGTGTTCGTAATGACAAGGTGACTCTTCACTATTACATTTCAAACTCCCTCCTATGTACTACTCGTGACTAAATCAAGAGTCCATCTTGTGCTTTGCTCCTCTGAGTGGTCATTCTAAGAACCATCCATTTATGAGGGCTAAAAATGCAGTCTTTGCATCCTTCTTTGACACGGTGTCTACCCGGTCTATATAGAGGTAATTAATGTCTCCCATTATCATTGTGTTTTCTCCCCTGACAACCTCCTAAACTACTCCAGCCATTTTTCATTCCACTGTCCTAACCAGGTGGTCAATAGTGTATGCTCAGTATCATTTAGGCACATATCAATGCATAATTGTTCTCTTGTAGTTTAAACAACATCCCAGGTGTGGGGTTTTTTTCCTTTTTTTCCTCTTCTTTTTCTTTCTGTTCTGGAACCTGAACAAATACTCTGCTACTAGCCTAATAATTTTCTGTGGCTTCTTGAGCTGCTACTCTGGCAATCATTTTCCTACCAAAATGAGACAAGATCTTATATTGGCTTGGGTGGTATTTTTTTGTTTTGTTTCTGTTGTTGTTGTTGCTTTTTTTAAAATAAAATTCACGTGTTTGATGTCTAGCTCTGGGCTTTGCTCCACGAAAACGTCTTCTTTCACCAGCTCTTTTTCAGTTTGCTGAATGTACATTTGTAACTTGAAAGAAAACTTTTATCGCCTTGGAGAAGGGCAGAGATATTTTCTATCTGCATGTGCTCCCCTACCTCTTCTCTAATGCAAGAAGCATTTTATGGTCATTGCTGGTAAAAGTCAGCTTACTGTGTATGAAGACACTCAGCTTTTTTATACCCACAATGTTCTTCCCAGGGTGATGGGTATGGTAATCATTCCCTAATTTCCTCAATGTCCATTCAGAAAATTCAGTGCATTTGCCACTTTTCACTTCTTGATTATCAGAGCCAGCTTAAGCAGAATGTAGTACACTGCATCAAATAAGTCAGTGGTTTCATATCTGAAAGGCTTTAAAATTCTTGATTAGTCACTTGTCACTGAACTTCCAGCATCTCTCTCATGCCTTCATGGTGACCACAAACACGTTTAACACTGAGCAGAGTTTTGAGCGTGGCTGTGAGTGCAGGACACAAACATCTGAAGCCATTTTGAGCACTGCCTTCATTCTTGTAATATACACATATAGAGAGAGGTTTGTTGATTAGCAACTTCAAATTTTCAGACTCTTGACACCCTTCATTTTGGGGACACTGTACCTGTCAGGTTCCTGGTATGGAAAGCTTGTAAGGTGCAACTGCTTAGGTTCCCCTTGCTTGTCTCTTAGGATGCACCAAGCTTTCCTCTGAGTTACCTGAATGCTTGGCTGAATTAATGTTTTGTTGTTTCCTGTTTCCATAGCACTTACAGGTTTGGCCAAACTCCTTAATGAGCTGACACCCACAAAGATGCTGTTGTCTGCTAATCACTCTGCTGAGAGCTTTGGAACTGTACTGCAATTTGCCACCATTCTTGTAAATTTCACAGAATCAGAACAAAGTTGATTAAGTTCCTACAAATTTCCTGACAGTCAAGCAGTGGCACAGACAAAGATTGCTGACCCTGTCCCCTCAAGTGGAGGAAAAGCGGAACGCAGCAGTTATCTGTTCCTTTGACAGCAAAATGGCTCATCCATCATGCACATGTATGACCAACTGTGCTGCCTCACATCAGTGTAAGTGTCACACAGAGATACGCTTATGTGTGCCAGGTACAGTGGCACTGAAGTGAAGCATGCAGAGAATGAGAACTGTCTCAAGTCAAACATTCTGCAGACAACTTGGCTGTTCCAACTCTACCCTGGTTTCGGGTGACTGTTTCCGCACCCCTCGAAACAGTTACAAATTGACCGAGTGTTCACCTTGTTGCATCACTCTTCCTTTTGTTACAAAGGTGATCTTTTTTAGTCCATTTATGCAACCCTCCAGCTTTCCTGTTCCTTTAACGGGGATAAACGCCCTGCTGTAAACCCCAGATTATTCCCATCCACCTTAAAAATCTATTGCTTTCTATTTACATTCATATTAAAATTTCTGACAATGCATTGTCTTCTGCACTGAAATCCATTCTAAAGTTAATGAATATCTCTCCGCTTTCAGGCTGATAGTTTGTGTATCTSTAGTGAAGCTGCTATTGCATGTGACAATAAAACCCTTTGAAAAAGTGATCAAATTTCTTCCCTCTTCATCCACCTTGCACACAMTCCATAGTGCTCCTCAGACTCCTGCCCAACAGTGTAAATCACAGTGTTTCCCTTTTCCGCTAYCTGTGGATCATTGCATGTGTCGTTCCATGCTGTTGACCATGGCCTTTCATCTGCCAGTCTCATCTCCTGCAGGATGTACAGTTGTATTCATTGTGTCAAAACATGGCCCAAATTTTGCTTGGATAGAGTGACTTTTGGTGCTCAGCAAATGCTGAATATGTCGTCAAAGGTTAATTTTGTGTCTCTTCCCATTAACTTGGGTAGACTTTCCAAAGTGCAGTGGCCTGTGATCAGTCATGGCCTCCTCTATGATGTCACATTCTTTTTCTTAATTACAGACAAAAAAAAAAATCTACCTTGTCAGGTTTTATTTCAGTGCAGGCTCACACACAGTTGTGTGAGCTCCTCCCTGCAATGGACATGGCACAAGCATTTGGACTTGGCTTGCATTATTTGAACTGTGTAATCCGGTTTGCTGCAGGGAATAATCCTGTCCTGGCTAGAAAACTGAAAAGTTAGTCTCTTTCTCTCTCATTACTATGAATCATTTAACAAAGGCAATATATTGGAATTATGCCACATTCCTCAGAAGAAGGCATGTTTCTCCTTAACTTTCAGTGAGGTCTCATTCGTTGTTTTACTTGATGGGATGTAGTCTGTGTTTGGTTCTGCTTGGCTGGGGCTACCCAGAGGACCGGGTCACTCTATTCAAAAGCTCGCAGTGTCTGGACAGAAGCAGATTTTGCAGGATATGAAAAATATACTTTGCTGATGATAGGCAGAGGGTTACAAAATTGAATTTGTGCCTTTTTCTCATTTGTCTTTGTTCATATTTGTGATTCAGTGCTTCCTTCCTGAGACTGTGGTACCTCACATTTCCACTGGGCAGATATCTTTGTCACCTTTCTGTGCTTCCCACACCATCTCTCCACAGCAGGAGTTCTGCCTAATCTGGGCTCTCTCTCCAGTACATGAGGCATCACCCTAGGGAGGAATCCCAACCTCCTGGTCTGTGGCCCATGACAAACGCTGACTGAAGCCAAGGAAGCTGCAGCACATCCATGGACTCTTTTGTACTTCATCTCTGAGGGGTCCATCACTGACCTGTAGGTTTGCGTGCACTTGGCATTGTGCGGCTGCCTGGAGCAGATTGACAGGAAAGGGTTTTGCTGGAATATCAACTTAAAGAGGATAGGCCAAGG
This sequence comes from Amblyornis subalaris, assembly GCA_018881555.1. NCBI lineage: Eukaryota > Metazoa > Chordata > Aves > Passeriformes > Ptilonorhynchidae > Amblyornis > Amblyornis subalaris. The sequence goes on from JACAXG010000003.1 coordinate 3,315,094, forward strand.
CTGCTTGCACAAGTCTCACTTTACTGTAGCTGGCCCATTTTGTTCAGACATCTGCTGTGCTGATGGAGAAGCTGCCATGTTCAGAATAGGGTGCCTTGAGCACCAGCCACACAGGAACCAGTCTGTGGCAAATCAGCAATTTACAGTCCATTCCCTTCTCCCATTCCTGTGTATTCCTGCTGAAGGACCACAGAAGCAAGCAGTTAATGGGGCAAGAGGGTAAATCATGATTCTACTGAGTTCCACAAAGGTCATGCGATTCTCTGGGGCCATTTTTAACTCTCACTCCTTTCCTGCCTCTGGCATGTTTGGGGCTGTAATGATACCCGATGTGGTGCAAGACTGTGTGAGAAGACAGGTTTCTGCTCTAATATCTTTCTGAGTATTTTCTGTTCTTATGGCTAAACGGATGTTGGGGAGACTTGCTGTAGGATCTGCCTTGGAAGTCTTACCTCTGAGATGCCAGGCCCTGCTCAGTGTTAAGTGAAATTGTCTGCAGCTCATTAACATCAAAGCATTTTCTCCACTGGTCTGGGCGGCTCAGTAGTAACCAGCAGATGGACCAGAGAACAGCTATGCTCTCCACTAAGCTTTGCCTGCAAACAATTAACATCAAAGCGGAGCCACTGTGAAACAGRAGGAAAACAACACTCCAACTGCAGCAAGTCTCACAGCTCATGGGAAAGGGGGGGAGGTCAAAGTTGTGTCCCAGCTAGAGAGTTTGTGTTGATATGTTTGCAGGAGCAAGCACAGGAGTGGCTGCTGGGGCCTGCTGATGGTCCTGGCCAGGAACATGGTGGATCCACTTTGATTTGAACAAAACTGCCTGATGGTGTTGATGGCTGCATGGGGCAAACTCTGGTTTATCAAACCTGGTCCAGCCTAATCCTAAGATCAAGTCAGATCTGGCCATTGCCTTGGTAGTTTCATGATTGCTCACTTAGCTGTCACTCTCAACAAGTCTCTTGAGGCCAGTCCCACTGTTCTTTATACTCGTTTTCTCCATCCCCCTGAACACAAAAGTTTTCGCTTGCGATTACAGATGCTTCTGCACTTTTACAAAGTGGACCTTGGCCCTTTATTTGCTCCTCCCCACAGGASGCCTGTGGAATTAAACCATTTTTTATATTACAGTACTGTTGCCTTCCTCTAGCTCTCAAGCAATTTCTCCTGTTGTATGTACTGGATCTTCTGGTTCATGCTGTCCTCATCCTCTTCCTCTCTGCTTTGGTGGTGGGTAAGAAATCCAAATTGTTGGTATTTATCATGCTAACAGTCTGTGATTAGCCCTGGCAAGAGCAGCACGTTGTGCAAAATGAATTAATTTTTATTGRGTCCCAGTCAGAAATCAGAAGTTTTATGGTAGGTTCAACACAAGCACAGGGTAGAACCGTGGGGCTGTCTCAAAGAGTTTGCTATCTAAACATCAGTTTAAGAACAGAGGATTGCAAAAAAGAGAACAAAACTGGAACTCTCTATTAATTAGTGGTGGGAGTCCATCCACTGTTCTACCTGCCATGCAGACTGCAGCCAGAAGTTCCTTGATGGAGTTTAGAGCATTCATGTTGCAATCCCTTTGTTTAGATTATCTACCTCTCAGGGAACACATACTTCTGTGATTAGTACAAGTGCCTAACAGACTTACAAACTCAGGCTCTTGTGGGAGACATGTCTGGACCTTGAGTTGAAGGAAGATTCTCCACTTCTGGATATGAAGAGATGGAGACTCCAATCGCTCATCACACTGAAAAAGGAGTGGAACAAAGACCAGGATATCACCAGCAATTGGAATGAGATGCAGCTAAGGGGATCATTCCTGAGCGGAGGTGCCCAAAGAGCTTTCCCACTCTTTGTGGCATAGACATTCTCCATACGTCATGCCTTCCTTTTTTTCACTGCTAATGGCTTTCAAAGAAGGACTGGGATTCCCTAAACTTGTCTGCTCTGCTCATGAAAACAAGCTTCATGTTACCCTCCTCGCATGGATGCTGCATCTTGAAACAGGCTTTTGCCTCTTGCTACCCTGGTTGCTGTCTGCTCTGGGAAGTTCCACCTCCTACAGTGAGAAACCATCCTCTGACTTCCTCTATGAGGGTGTTAAGAACCAATGCATAATATCTCCTTATGCTACCCTTGGGCTTCAGATAACTCTACCCACCTTTCCCCCAGTGCAGCTCCCTGGCAGATTGGCAGAGCATGCACACCTCCGTTTTGCATTCCTTTTGCTGGACTAGCCAAACTGAGCTGTCCCGATCTCCTTTTGTAGGACAGGATCATTGCTCTCCTACTTGTTCACACCAAGTGCCTCTTGGAGTTCCTTTGGAATAGGACAGCTAGCTTATTGCAGCTGCAACAGTAGCTCAAGCACTTTTCTCCACAGGAAATACCATATCTGGGACATCCTAATACTGCAGCTGCATTTGACCAGCCAGCTTTGCACAGCCAGCTTTGAGCTCTACACCTTTCCAACTCCCTAATCATATGTGGCTGGGCAAGGTGAGGGTGATGGCTTGGGTGGTTAGGCTGAGGGAATAAAGGCTCATGGACTTCATCTCTGGCCTCATGGCAAGGCTTGGTGTGGATATTTCACTTTCCAAGCCCATCCCCTGAGCTTGCAAGAAGCTGGTGCCAATGTTCTCCTCCTGCACACGCATCAGGCAGTGCCATGCCTTCCCTTGACTGTCAATGCATTCCCTGCTTGCTGTCAGAACTGGTGCTACTGCATCACCAGTGCCCTTACAACATCTGAACTCACCTGGAGGGACCGCTTTGTGCTTGTAGTGCAAGGCTGCAGCACAGGAGGTGGCTGAGTCATGGAGCTGTCACTGCGGGACCTCCCAGCCACTGCAGCCACGTGCCTTCCCTTTGCATCATGGTTTCCAACAGACCTGGGTGTTTTATAACTACATTGTGGAGCAGACGAGGAGATTTCATCTCTTCCCGATGGAAAACTACGTGGCCCCTTCAGGGTTGGAATGTGCCCCTCGTAGCTCAGGGCACAGTGACCTCTCAGGAGTGGGATGTCCCCTCAGGACACGGTGACCTCTCAGGACATGGTGACCCCCCAGGGCGTTCCCGCTCCCTCACGAAAGGCTCCGGGGTTGCATAGCGCCCCCCAGCGGACAGGCGCGGCGGCGCCGCACGTGCGGGCCGCTGGCGGGCGGGCAGCGCATGCGCGGGGCGGGGCGGGCGCCGAGCGCGGGTGGGCGTGTCCCAGCGCGGCGCGCGCGGCCCTCCCTTCCTCCCCCCCGCCCCGCCGGCCGCCACCGCCCCCGCCCCGCCCCCGCCCAGAAGATGGCGAGCCCGTGCGGGCGGCAGCAGTGCTCCATCCAGAGGCGCGGCGTCCGCCACCAGCTCGATTCGTGGCGACACAAGCTCATTCACTGTGTAGGTGAGGGACGGCGGCGCGGCGGGGAGGCCGGGCCGGGCCCCGCGGCGGCGRGAGGCTCCGCCGGAGCGGGGGCCGTGAGGCGAGCGGCGCCGCGGCCTGCGGGCCCGCCCCGCTCCCCCTCCCCGCCGGCCGCCGTGAGGCGCCGCGCCGGGCCGGGCCCCGCCCTGCGCCGGAGGGGGGGAGCTGGGAGGGGGGTCCTGCCCTGCCCTTTTGTGCGGCCCCTGTCAGCGCCGCGCCCGCTCCTCCCCGCTCGGCACGGCCCGGCGCGGCCGCGGCCCCTTCAAACTTGTTTACGGCGGGGCCGCGCCCGGCGGTGGGGAGCGGCCCGCCTGTCACTGCCCAGAGGCGAGCCCGGGCCGGCCCGCCTGCCCCCGGCCCAGCGAGGCGGGAGGGAGCGAGGCCGCGGAGCCGGCGGGAGGAGCGGCGGGGGAGGCGGAAAGTTGTGGGTCGCGGTGCCGGATTGACGCCGTGAATCCGGAACGGGGCCGCGGGGTTAAAAGGATGTGTGATTGCTTTTCTCTTGTCTCACCTCCCCCCCCCCATCTCCTTCGCACGTTTCTTGTTGGGTAGGTTCCTTGCAATCGAATATTTTGGGTTTTGAAAAAGAAGTCCCTTTCATCTAAAGTAACTTTTTCCATTCAAAATACAGATTTTGCCCTTTTCTCTTTCCCTAGCAAGAAATCGAGACCTTTTCTATGGGTCCCAGCATACACAGAAATGTCAGTTCTAGGCCAGTAATTCAGTGTGTGTCTCCAAAGAAAAAAGGTTTGACAACAGTAGACTATGAACTTGCAGAGTAATCTTGAAAATCCCCGTCTAGAACATTGGTATGTCTCATCTTGTTTGGCCTCCTGTTTCTAATTGAGCACAAATCCTCGTTTTATTTTTAAATATGCAAATATGGCCATAATCTGCCAGTGACTGCTCAATATAGGTAATCTGTAATAACAGTCACAGATTCACTTTAGTTCCTTGTGTGCAGAGTTAAACCTCTTATTGTCAGTTAGCTCAGCATCCCAGTTCATTATCAGGGATTTGAAACACCATTTTTGGTTACACCAGGATGTGTAACTGCTGCTGTATATATTTTTGGCTTAATCTAAATGTTTAAATTTCTGTAATATAAAAGTGTGCTCTAGRTGCTTGTTAACTTCAGATTAATTCAAGCAATTAACTTGTTTTATATATAAAGCAATTGAAGGGCAATATGTTCTGAGAAACTCACACTATATAAAAGTGCTGGGTTTTCTATCCAGTGAATAGTTGATATTTCTGGATTCAGTTTGTGGGATTTTATTTTGATTCTCTCCCTGCTACATTTTATTGACTTCCACCTCTGCTTGAATTTATTTTACTTCTGTCTCCTTTTCTCATCTCCTCTTACCTCAGGCTGACGGTGTTCAGCTGTTCTAGTCTTTTGTAAAGTCCCCACTTGCAGGATGTCATCTTGTCTTCCTCTCAGTCTCTGCTGCTCTAGCATTGGGTCTTTGAATCCCGCAGTGGAGCTGTCCTGCTGCTCGGAGTTTAACTAGGGAGCTGGGAGGAGGAAATTTGGAGGGGTAGGAAAAAAAAAAAGAAATAACAACCCAAAAAGGACAGTTTCAAAGCTGCTGTTGAAGATCTTGTGTTGGGGTGAAATGCTAGAATTGTGTCTTGAATTCGTTCTGCTGCTTATTGGGAAAATACTGGGTAGCTGGAGAAGTTTGTGTCATCTACGGACTCAAAGAAAACACCACGTTATTGAAGTTCTTAGCAACCCTAAGTGCTAAAACTTAAACACCCCCACCTCCACCCCCATTTATACACACCCAGTTCCATTTCTATGAAGCCATTTAAATTGCCAGCTTCTGGTGAAGTTGCTTTCTCTCCTTGTCCCTATCATACCTCTTCCTCATACTTAAATTTGATACGTTTTGTTCCTCCAAAAGATTTCCCTCTGTGAAAGTCCCTCTGTGTGTGTTTAACAAAAGACACTGTGAATGCTGTTAAGCATAGAGTTGCCTGGGGTTTTTTGGAGGTAAAGTACAAAACCATGTAAGAAAAAATAAAGTCCAAAGTGTAACAGTGTTCTGTGACTTTTATCTTGATGGCACTATGTCGTAAATAGTTGCACCTTCAAATTGATCAGCTTTATGAGGTCTCAGGACCCACCTTGTTCCTAGTATGAATCTTGCATAAATTGTTCATGTAAATGTGTTAATTGTTACCTTTTTTGTTTTCAGATTTTAATAGAATTATAAAAGGTTTATTGCACTAGCCCAGGATGTCCAGCTGAAATTCTGTTGTGATCTTAACCCCTTGCCCTAAAAATATACCTCTATCATGTCTTTAACTGAATTTTGACAATGTTTCTTGAGATTTGGAAGTAGACCTGTTAAATAATGTAATGTTCCGTTTCACCTTGGCCATTTTTAGAGGGTTTTTAAGAATTTTTTCCTGTAATGAATCTTCTGCTTTCCAATATTTATGTATCAGTATGGGAAGATCTTTCTTGTTACTTCAGAAATACCCATTCATATTCAGTTCCGAAAGTAAATGTGTGTGGGATTTTCTGTGTTAACATCATTCYCTGAAAAGTCATTCTAATACCACACCATGTGGCTTTCAGAAATATACCTGTGGTTTGAACCAGTGCATTTGGCAATAAAAATGGCTTAAGTAATTCACTTTCCCCTCTTGTTTCTTGCTTCTGCAATCGGCTGTTCCTTTGGACTGTGGGTTCATGGCAGTTTGTCAAACTAAGCTTGTGCTCTTAAGCGAGCAAAAACACAGAGGGGCTGATGGACCACCTGCCCACAAGGAGCCAATTTAGGGGAGCTGTCTTAGCAGAAAACATCATCTTTTGGAGGGAGTAGAATAATTTGCTGCTGGTATAGCTCCCTGAACTGGCTGGCTCTCATATACCAGCACAAGGAAGAGTGTGAGAATGCAAAACTGGTGGAAAGGAAAAGACTGAACACAGCAGCAGAGATATAGATCAGCTTGAATTGTCACAGTATTGCATCTTTGGTTGTCCCAGTGTGGCTTTTTGTGGGAGATAGCTCAGGGAACTGATCTGGCTGAAACCTTCCTTCATTGTCATGCATTTAATCCCCTTTTTGTAGGGAGGGAGGTGGTGAGGCTGGTGGAGCACAGATCTGTGAGTGGTTCTGTAGGTGAGTGATGGAATTGAGGGAGCAGCATGCCATGGCCTGGAGGTGGAAGGTAGTGTGGAAAAGGGATGTCTGAACTCTCTTTGCAGTGAGATGTAATGAGGCTGCGAAACTACAGAGCAGGGGGTAGCTGGGACTGGTCTTGAAGCCCTGGTAGGACTTTGTAGAGACACAGTGTGCTGGATGATAACTGTTTGATGCTGACGTATGTTCTCTGTACCCGTCTTGAGTGTTAACATCTTTTTCAGTAGCCAAAAGCAGGTACCTAGAAACAAATAAATGCATGTGGTGATTTAAATTTTTTATTTTTTTCCCTCTCGCAGCCTCCAATCATCTTCTGTTCAGCACTTGATAAATTTGAAATGGTTTATGAGATTGGATCTGCTAAGGAATGGGGAGTTTGAGGAAGGAAATAACCCACAGATACCTGAAACCCTCCTGACACCTTTTAAACCAGACAGAAATAGTATGGCAGTGTTCCATGGTCAGTGGAGTAGTAGTCTGAGGTGATCCATGCATTTCTACTCACTGGTGATGCTTGGCCCTTTGTTAAATATTAGCTGCACTCTTGGAGACTCCCTTACTGAATTCCAGTCTGTGTTGGGGGTAGGGAGGGAATGGTTCACTACTCGTCAGCAGAGATCCTGGGTTTGGGAACAAAATGATGATTTCAAGGGAAAACCTGTAACATTCTCATAAGATTTCTGATCATCTTGGGCTCTGCCAGTATTTCATTGAAATGCTGCTTAGCTGTTGATTTTACTCTTGTGCTGTCAAAATAAGTTGAATTAATTTCTTTTTTTTTTTTAAATGATTGTTGCTGATGAAGTACTGCAACCTAGGTACCTGATCTCTTTATCTTACTAATTTGTTGTATAGGGGTGGTCTTCTGTGACCTTGGATACTTAGGATTAAAGTGTGGATTCTGAGGAAGAAATATGATACATCAGGAAGTGTTAGAAATGATAATCAGGAGAAGGTGTATAGCAGTTGAATAATTCTGAAATCTTTATTACTTTTCTTATCTTAATTGTGGCTCCTGTATAGCTCCAGCCTGTGTGTGATATGAATTAGTTGCTGCTTCCAAACAGTTACCTGTGTTATCTTGTTTTGGAAGTAGGCTCGAGTCTGCAAGTGTTTAATGTAGTTCTAGTTCAAAGGTCAGATTGTATTTCTTTGTTCCAAAATGAGAAAGCTTATTATAGCTGTGATGTTGATGAAAAATAATAATAAAAAGCAAGTTAAAGTTTAAATGTAGAGCTGTTCTCTACTGGTATTTGTTTTAGATATACCCCAGCCTTGTCCCCAGCAAATGTTTGGGTGGTACTATTTGCCTTATCTCAACCCACTTGCAATGTAGATGCAGCTTGTGGCTTTTCTTATTGATATAAATCCATTGTACAGCAGTTTTACAGAATAGTAGCTGAAGGCTTGTTCAAGAAGATTGGTCTATGCTGCAACTTTTCTGCCTGTTGGCAGTATGAATAGAGGGAAGGAAAAAATTGAGGCAATTGTCCTTTAAAAATAAAAATCCTTAGTTGTAAGGAGTAAAATTTACAGCTTGATATTTAGCTTTACTTTAAATGTGCATGGAAGGATGGTTTGTGTCTGAAGAACAGTAGAAGTTGGACAGTGGGGGATGAATCTCTATCTGTTCCAAACATCTCTTTGGACTCACTACAAATCACTGGCTTTGTTTCCCTGTTTGCAAATGAAGAATAACTTCTATCCTTTCAGGGACAATGTCAACCAATAAACAGCATACTTAAAAAAAATTCTTAATAATCACTTTGTATTATACTATAATGAGATCTTTGGAGGTCTGGGACATGAAATTTTGGACTAGGCCTCATCATTTGGTTTGTTTCACATTTTAACAAAAATGTATTTAATTTGTGTAAGGTAATAACAGCAAGGTGGAAGGTTTCTTTCTTGGAATATGTTTGTCCTGCAGGAAGTACAGGGTTTTGGACTTTTTAACTAAGAAATAATGACATTCAGAATTCATCCACTCGAATAGAACTTTGAAAATTAATTACAGTAATCCATTCCATACATGGAGGAAATAGTAAAAATCCACCTAGATAAAATCTTTTTAGTATTTATGTTGGTATGTGTATACTACAGATTTACTGCTTGCAGGTACAGCACCATTTTAGAAGAGTACGTGAAAGACTATTCCWAAGTTTTAAGCCATTTCTTGGCAGTTTGTGCTGTATGTTGATGATAGTCCAAACACTATGTATAGAAATCCAATAACTGCACGTCAATTAAGAATGGGTGATAGAAAATCCCAATTTTCSTGCTCAGTTGTCTAAATCCATGTTGCATGATACTTACATGACTCAACACTCTGCCGTCTTAGGCTATCATACATCCAGGCAAGTACTGTCATGTGTCTTTATGGGGGTTTTGGGGTTTGGTTGGTTTTGGTTTTTGTTTGCTTGTTTGTTTTTGTCTGAGAACTTGTGTTCTTTCGTGGCTATTGTAAAGTCACAGTGAAGATATTTCTAGAAGTCGGTTTGAGGAAAAGCAGGCATTTAATAGGGTTGAAGAAAATTAGSCCTGTCATACAGGTTGGGGCAGAGGAAGCCCTACCTGCAGTATTTTACWGGGGACTTTCCAATCCTCTTCCTCACCCTTCTATGTGTATATGTTTTCACTCTTAAGAGGATGAGGCTTTGGTTCTCAAAGGTTACTGGGATGGATATTTATAACTCTCTGAGAAATATAAACCTTTTGGGATTTTCTGAGGGCAGGGTTGGATGGGATGGGCTGAGCCAATTTAGGATCTGCCTCTGCCTAAGAGGGGTGTTAGTGCTTATATTTACTAAACTGAGAGAAGTCTGCAAAACCAGCTAATCTTCTGGTGGTGCTTAGTAACCTGAGTCATCCTAGCTGGGAATGAGATGAGCAGGAGAGCTCATCTGAAACACTCGATGGGATCACATCTGTGGGGGCCAGGGAAGAGGGTAGAATAGCCTGTTCCAAAGGCGGGGAGTTTTCTAGTTTGTACCTTGTTTCTTGTAACCATGCTGCAGACTGTGGTTATGTTTGACAGTAGTGCTGTCTAAACTGGCTTAAATAGTCCCCTCTGTTCTAGCACAACTCTGTGTGGCAGCTTGGTGAATCAGTTCCCTGGCTAGACCTGACTGGAAAACAAGCTTTTTTTTTTTTTTTTTGCTACAACATCTGCAGAGGATGGAGAGGCAGAGAATGAAGAGTTGAAACTATTCAACTGCTATCGTCACACATGCAAAAATCCATCTTTCACTGAGTAGGTGTTAATTTTTGTGTGCTTCATGTTCATTACAGAAGCAGGAAGATTGAAGCAATCTCCCTCTTCAAGCTCTCTCTGTGATAATGAACTGTGGGCTTTGCTTTCCCAACCAGTTCCTCTATTAATAAGTTGCAGCTTTATACCACCTCTCCCCAGTATCTCTGCATGCCTCTGGGGTTTCTCAGTTCTCTCTCGTAAATCCTTGTGGCCATTTTGGGAAACGAGAGCTTCAGCTTCTTTCTTTTTCTCTTAAAGAATGCCTTACTGTTATTTCTCTGGATAGCTTTAAGTCATTTATCTTTTACCTCAGATTTAGTTCACCTTGTATGTTGCGTGTGGTATCACGGGCTCTTTTATGGTGAGTTGACAAAAAAATTCAACTCCCAAAGCTGAGTAGGAGATTTGAGTTACACACCAATGCTGCTGGCACATGAAAGATGAAGTGGAGGTTATGGTTTTGCAACATTTCTGCTGGACACCGCTTCCTTTTTAGTAAAATTGCTTAGATGATGTCTCCATCTGCTTTTTCCACTCTTTTTACAGAGGAGAGAAAAGATGATACTCCTCTTCTATTTTCTAGGAGGGGTGACAACGTGGCTGCACAGGGAAGACTTGCAGGAAGACAAAGGATGTTCCTTATGCCCTGAGGACCATGATATTTTATGGGAGGGAGTAGAGGGGGAGAAAAGAGGACTGGACAAGAGCCTAGTATTCATTCACAAAGGAAGCTTTCAGAAGCTGAATCCAGCAGCGTGGAAGGACATCAGAGGCCACCAGGCAATCTTAACTCTTCAGCTGAGTTTACTGATGAGAACTTTCCTGGTTGTCTTTGAGTGTTTTTTGCATACACTGATAGTAGTAGAGGTGTTTCAGTGTGTAACTGGAGGGATGAGTCCATCTGATGGRGTCCTTTGGCCTCTGCTGCTGCAGAAGTGGTGGTCATTTTGAAAATGGAGTAACTGCGAGAATAGGAAGAGGAACAGGTAGTCAAGTGTCAGAGTTCTTAATTTATTTCTTTTTTTGTTGGTTGCACTAACAAAAGGATGTGAAAGCTTCAGCCCACTGCAGTTCCCCATCTTTAATACTTTAAGGCCAGTACCCAGCTTCAAGGCTCCAGAGCTTGTGCTCCTGTGCATGCAGTGGTGTCTGTAATTAGCCGTAGCAATGTGCTGTTTGGCTCCCTTTGCTGCTGTGTATATGTGTCAGGAGGCAACTTGCTGTGTTCCCTGTGTAATGGACTTTTGAGTTCAGCCCGCAGCCTTGCGAGGACAGGCTGGTCCTGCAGCTGTAAAACTCCTCACAGCAATTTGGACACACAAAGCTCTTTGGTGGTCTGCCTGTGCTCAATGTGCAGACAAACTTGCAGGTCAGTTTTGAAACTTCCTCACAGGTTAGTCAGAGTGCTTGTGCATTCAGATTGGGAGTCTTGTGGTCGGAAGTGTCCTCTCGGCCTGTGCCTTGTGTCCTGTAGTCTTGGGCTTGTGGGGAAATATTTTTATATATTGGAATGCAGGAAATGGATCCGCTTTGGTTTAAATAGCAACCTGGTTTGCTGCTTGGCTCTTGGCTTCTTTAACAGTTATTTTGTCCTCATTGTGAACAAGTTGAAGATAAGCCAGTGTTACAGCAGACCTTGTCTCGAGTTTGGTCATCTCCTGGGTGAAGATTTGTCATTGTGACAAAAACCGTGAGATCTGCTTTCTAGGTGACGCTTTATCATGGTCTTTAGATGCATTTCTGAAAACATGCTGTTGTATCCTTTGTGTGAAGAAAATTTTTGCAGAGGTGGATGCTTAACTTCCATTTCACTCTGCAAAAGCAAGAGAATAGGAAAGCATGGAGGTAATTTCCTTTTCTGATCTAAAAAAAAAGCAATCTTCTTAAAGCGGTGATTCCATTTACATCCTTCAGAACAGGAGAAGCATTGCTTATTCCTGACTTTCTCTCCTATTTTAAAGTCATTAGTGAAACTTAAGTTTATATGATACTAAAATCTCTCTTCTGGGGTTTCTCTCAAGGGTCTTTTATCTTATGAAAAAAAAGCCATCTGACAGCGTTCACTTCCAAATAAGCAGTGAAAAAAACTTTTCTTAAAAAAATCTACTGCACTTYTGTTTCAGTGATCATTTCTTGATCTAATTGTCCTCATTGCTAAGTAAGAGGAGTGTCCCTTGCTGGTTTTAAATGTCCTTTGGAAAAGTTGTGCTCGTATTCAACTGGAAATGGAAAGTTTCAGTGACGTTAGTGTTTATTATTTTCTGCATACTATAGCTTACTGTCTTTCAAAACATTACAAGATGGAGTGAAGGATGGAGAAGTGTGAGGGAACAATTAAGTGTCAAGTATTAGTTATGTGTAGTTTTAGATGAGTATCCCTACTTCAGAATGTGTTGTGTAAGGCAAGTGTACCGACCCTTTGTCCAAATGAAGTGTCAAAGTCTCTTGGAGGGGGGAAAAAGGAGCTTTTTCCCTGAAATGTTTCCCATGAATGTTTAGTTTCTAATATATACTTAGTGGGCAAAATTTTATCAAGTATAACACTAAATTTGATATTTCTGGTTAAATGCCTAACTACTGCCCACACATTTCTTTTGGTTTTTTATACTTTTCTATCCTCCTTGTCAATGCTGTGCATTCATACAAAATAAGAAAAATTATCTGTAATTATCTGGAACTGCATGGTAAGATGCTATGAGAACCTAGTTCTTGTATCTTACTCCTGGCAAAACCTAATCCCTTGGTCTTGCCTCTGCAGTTTTCCTTGAGTGATATGCAGTCATTTGTGAATGAATGGCTTCATGCTCAGTTGAGGTAGGCCATGCAGAGGTCCATTTTGCATATGATCTTTGGAATTCAGCAGGAATGCTGCATTTATTTCTTGAACAAGCCTAAACCATTGAGAGAAGAACTGTGTTTTGCCAGGACTCTCTTAAATCAGTATTTTTCAGCCTGGAGTTGGCAAGAAGCAACTGTGGAAAAACAAGGCTATTGCCAATAGCTTAAATTGTGTGGGGTCTTTATGCTTTTCAGGAGTCCACAATCTGAAAAATACTGCTCTAAATGATTTGTAATCAAGGGCTGTCTTTTCTTTCCAAAGTGGCTGTAGGTGTTAAGGAGTATGAGCTGATATTTAGTGATCCATTAGATTAGGATTGATTTTTATCCTTCCTTCCTCTTCTCATACTTCACTATTTAAAAGAATGTTTTATCTAAAAATGGATATTGGGAAGGGTACTAAGTCTGGAAAACTTCAATTTGAAAGCTGACTTCTGGAAAAAGGTTAGAGTGGTGTTAAGTAGGTCTGTTTACAGAGCTGCCCTCCCTATTGCAGAGCTTCTGTATTTTCCCTTCCAAGAACCTTACTGTGAAGGCCGAACTCCTCCTACTTTGTGTTAGCCGTAAAGATTTCAGTGCATTCCTCCCTTGCCTGGCTGGGAAAGGAATTTTGAATACGCAGGCTTGGGCGTAAGATGGTGTAGTCTCCATGCTGTGCATTGGCAGATGCCCTGAAATGACAGGTGAACCTCCTTTTGGATCTCAAGAAGACATGGAGTTATTTATTTTAATGACTAGAAGGCATTTGAAGTATGGGGTGGACGCTAAGCTGCTTGGTAATCCCTGGTGCACTGCTCTTCTGGGTATCGAAACCCAAATAGTCTCCATCGTGACCACTCTCCAGCTCACTCTTTTTTTGCTGGAACCATAGCTGAGGTCACAGTTTGAGCATGCTAACAGTACAAAATTGAATAGAGTTCAGAGGTTACTCTGCTCAAGAAGTTACTCAGTTTAAAATTAGATTAAAATTTGACTTCCCAAGTTGAAGATGTTGCAGAACTGTAGTTGACTTTACCATGGAGGCTGCACTTCTTGCCTATGACAGATTGGTTCTTGTTCCTAAATCATCTGTTTGCCTGTGACTAATCTTGAATTTGTATCTTTCTGCTGCTTGTACTTTGAACTGAATTCTGTGCTCCAAATAAGAACAGCAGATAGGGCTTTCCATTTTCTCAACTCCTCGTAGTCCAAGGACTGCTCCTGGCCCTAGGATAGGAAATGCCTTATGCAGCTTGATTTATAATGGGAGATGCTTGAGAGGAAGGCTTGTATGGAGAAGTCGATCACAGCTGCTTTGGTCTATACTTACTGCCATGGTGATGAACTTTAGCAGCTAAATGCGCTTGTGATGACACCTCACAAACTTCAGAAAGTAAGCAGTTATTTTTGGAAACTTTTTTCCCCCTCAGAACTAAAACTACTAAACCTACTTAAAAAAAGTGTGCAAAAACACTTTTTCCCAGGAAATCGGCACCTTCTGCTTATCATGTTCATGGGCATTTCAGCATCCCAACCCTATATCCTTCTTGATGTTCTTTCTTGTCTATCTTCCTGTTGTCTGAAAGTTGGTGGGCTTTCCATTGCTGTAAGGGAAGAGAATAATTCCTTCATGTTCATTTAGGGGAAGGAGATAAGCGATCCTCTGATCTCATTTTTAAGGCAGATGGATCTTTGCTCTCAGCACACCATGGTGCTGCCTAGGAGGGTTTTCATGATTCTGCTGGTAAGCAGCAGACAGCTGATTTCTGAGTTGGTTTGTACTAGCAGACTTGAAGGGTTAAGAGTGCTGAATTGATTTTGTAGTTTTGAGATTCTGTTGGTGGTGTCAGAAATTTCTTTAGTAAATAAATCATGCTCTGAACACTGGTTTGCTGCCCCATACTTTTGCCGGTGCAGCTATGTTGGGGTCTGTTTTTAAGCTGAGTCCTGAAGTCAAGGTTTAATAAGCCTTGACTCTGCTGAGAAGTTCCAGGTTAGTCTGAGGAGAGGCCGTGAGACCTTAGTTGTGAGTGGGCCAGAAGGGAGCCATGGGTGTGGGGGTGTGGAGGAATCCCTCTAAGGGGTGTCCTCTGTGCCTCTGAGCTGGGAACMGTCTGGTCTCAATGGCTGCGAAAGGACGCCAGTGCCTGCTGGAGCACCTTGTGCATATATGTGACAAGTGAGGCTCTCCTGAGGTCCAATTCCTGCTTTCTGTCAGCATGGCAGCCAGTGTGCAAATGTGCTTTGGCTGTAGGTGCAATCACTGCCTCACTCTCTGCTGTCAGTCTGCATTCACATAGAGCTGGGGTCTAAAGCAGCATGAGTCAGGTGGGCTTAGAAAATGGATCTCTTGCTTCAGATGACCTCATAGAAGGTCATAAGCTTACTCTTGTTTTCAAAATGACACAAAGTACTTGTCTATGGGCTTTCAAACTCCTTGGTAATGTATTCTTTAACTCAGGTGGCTCTTCCCTGTTAGTTCAGTCTGAAGGGAGTTAGGCAAGAGAGACATGAAAATGAGCTAACGGGATATCATTGCCTTGAAATATACCAAGAGTTTTTCTTCTTGGAACCGGTGAAGGAAAACGAACATCTCTCTAAAACTAGGTCTCTTGAAAATCCAGATTTAACATAAAGGAGGGTCAAACTTCACAAAGAATGCTTTTAGAAAAGCAGGTGATAAACTTTAATAGCTGTCTAATTACTTGCCTTGTTTGAATCCACTGAAGGAATGTAAAGRTGCATCTGAAACTAAGAACTATAAAGTTTTTGTTGTTCTGCCTCTGCATTAAGCTGGCTGTGAGCGCCATACTAAGTGGTATAGTTAGTTTAGTTGAGAGATGTTTCTGTGAAATTCAGAGATGAGAAAAATGAAAGATGGAGGCTCAACCAGAGCAATGAAATAATTTCTGCATAAAAATATAGCCTTAAATAGACATTTTTAATGGTGTGGTCGTTGGGGTTTGGATTTTTTGGATTTTTTTTTTTGCTAATGTGGTGAGGATAAGCATAACTAAAAGACTTGTCTGAAGGAAAATCATGGCTATTTAATTTTAGCGTACTGGAACTACAGACTAAACTCTTCCAAATACAGCTTAAAGCATTTTTGGGGAATGGGCAAAGTATTTCCCACTGTAGGGGAAAAACAGTTTCAGGTAACTAACTACCTTATCTTCCCAGCGGAGAGAAAGAAGTGTATTCTTTTGAAGCTTTTGCTTGTTAAAGTCCTAATGTGAAACTTGAGGAGTAGTGTTTGGGGAGGCACTGGTGGGACAAGGCAGGCAGGTTCTGTGGTGGGTTTGTTTTGGGGTGTTTTTGTTTGGGTTGGTTTTTTTTTGGTTTGTTTTGTTTTTGGTTTTGTTGTTTTAAGCTTAAAAATCAAATAGAAGTCACCATGAAAAAGCTATTCTAAAAACTTACTGTTTTCAGTTAAAGAATTAAGGGTTAGGACAGCATAAGGATGTGCCTAGATAGGTTCTCTGACTCTTTCTTTTAATAAAACTAACATTAGAAAATGGTACTCAAGAATATCTAATAAAATTACTGTTGGCTTTTCAGCCATGAGTTATTCTTTTTCCAGAATAAAGTTAAACATTATGCTATCTATTTTTTTGAACTGTATTGCATCACATTAAGCAAGTTTCTAGAGGGTCAGATTTTTGAAAAGGCATGAAATTACTCTCTTTGCAATATCACTGTTTTGGTGAAAGATATTGAAATGTATTGATTAAAATTTATATATCCTAAAAGTGATGCTTAGTGTGTGTAGAAGATGCTATAGGAAACATTAAGTAGACTTTTTTCCTTTTTAAAATAAAGGAGAGGTTGTGCTGTAGCAACTGTAATAAAGCATTTCACCTTTTGAAGAAATTTTGAGGAAACTGCAAGTGCACATTGCAGACCTTGCCAAACTGCAACTTTGTGTTGCATTTAGAGTAGCTGCAGGTTTGGGCAGTAACTCTTTTGGTAGTTTCTGAGAAATCACAATTGTATGTCATTTAATCTGAATGAGCAGTATGGGAGAGTACAGTTGTGTAATGCAGAGCAAAATATAAGGTTATTCAGAAAAGATCTTGGTTCCACCACAGGTAAATAGAATACATGTCCAAGGGATGCATAGCAGTGAATTTCCTTGTGAAAATGCAGTTCATGCTTACCCAGCAGTTTTTACTCTCATGGATTTAAAATGCTATGGGAGAAGGATGATCATACCACCCTCTTTGTGCCATTGCCCTCACTCTGTGTAAATGCTTGCTGGCTTGGATCAGGAAACTGATCCCTGAACCATCTTGTCGTGTTACTGTGCAAATGCAAGATGAGTGAGCATCTGGGGGATGGGGAGGATGAGTGGGATCAGCTCTTTCAGTGGAGAGGTGGATTTATCACGGATTAAAGTGCCAGGTGATCAGTAATCATAGCTTCAAAACATTGAAGCCATGCTGCAGAGTGAACTTCCTTGTTAATAGTAACCTTCAGTTTGCAGTAATCTGTCTTTTAGTGACTTGGGATAAGTGAATTGTGGAATTTTGAGTCTTCTTACTYGGTTTCACGTAATTAACAATTTTTGCACGGTATATTTTGGAGTCATACATTTTGCATGTGCATGCATTTTACTGCTTTTTAATTTTTATCACCCTCCTTAAATGCACTCGAGTGAGGCAGGCCTCATTCTACTCTTGATGCTGCCTGGCTGGTGAATGTGCCTCAAGTTGCAGTATGTCTCCAGTCAGTAGATAAAGATCTTTATCCAGTATGTTTGTTTTTCATAAAATTAACAGGAAGTTGCAGAGAAACTGATGCTGTAACAGGGACATTAGGGTCATCCCTAATTACTGTTAGCAAAAAGTGGTGTTCAGGGATGAAACCAGCTGAATCTATCTCTATATCTCCTAGCAGTGGTTCTTATAGGTATTTCTTTGCTGTGGTTCCTGTGACATAATAGTAGTCTAAATTCTCCTTTTGAACTAGAGTCAATACACTTTTGAATGCTGGCCTAGAGGAAGGGATTCTCTTTACCTGTGTGGGTGATCTGTGTATTTGGGCTTTAAGGAAATGACAGCAATCTCTGCTAGGGGACCAACACCTTAGGTTTATGATGCCAATTGGAGAGATGGGCTGATGTTGAAACACCTTGTTTGGGGGCAGTGTTCTCCCAAACAGCAGGGGCAGTGAATTTCTAGCCATGGGAACCTCCTGAGCCTCAACCCCTCGTTACACCAGACTATGTGAAGCATTTTTGGTCTAATGCATTATCTCCCATTTTCAGCAAAAACAATCCCTCCCACAGAGGGATGCATAGGTTTGGACTGGGCTTTCTATATGCTCAGTCAGGGTGCGTATTAAGCACAGTGTTAAGACACGGTTTAAAGTTGTCRTAGGGCTTGCTTCCAAACAAGAGTCTCCAGGGAAAAAAAGCAAGTAGAGCTAAAGGCGCTTGTGCTTTCATCCATCTCCTGAGATTCATCAGCCAGCAACTCTTGATGGCTGACCAAGGTGTTTTTTTTCTTATTTCTGTTTCTTTTTAGCAGTTGAACTAGCTGTTTTGATTTCTTTTCTCAAGGACCACAGGAATAAATGTGAACAATACAAGGTTGAGTTGCACCTGTAAAAATGGATTCATTTTCTTAGCTTCCTCCTGTTCTGACACAGGGCTGTGTCAGACCAGCTCTGCGTTCACGAGAGAGAACTGGAGTAAGAACCACTCCCAGAAAACATCTGTCTACTCATTCAGCAGTAGGTCCCTTTGCTTCCCTTTGGAGCTGTGTGATCTGTGTGGTGGTCTGTCCCGCAGGAGCATGAGTCTGTCCTGCTCCTCTGTGTCTCATCTGTTCTCTGCAGCACACTGTGCCGAAACCTACAGAGCACAGAGTACTGCTGACTCTCCTTTCCGTTCTAGTAGGCCTTGATTTTCCAGCATCTTCACTGTAACACGCATCTCATGTTTTTCACTTACAAGGAGACCAGTGCCGTTACCCATCTAACAAACTGGAGTGATTGCATGCTCTGTTCTTGAGCAGACTTTTAAGCAGCAACTACGCTTCTAGTTCAGAAAAGATGTATTCCGGGATTTGCTGGCCATGCTTTTCATGATGGCATTGTTTAAGGCAACCACTTGTGTTGCCACTTACACTTTCACGCTTGTTGGAATTGGGATTCTGGGCTAGTTGAACCTTTGTCTTAACCCTGAACAGCCATTCTCATGCAAGGTGAACTTGCAGAAGTTACTGCTTAAAAAAAAAAGCAAAGTATGGGGGGTGTCTGCAAAATCACTTGTCCTTTATGCAGTCTCATGAACTTGTACCAGTGCAAATAATGCAGTGTAGGAGTAGGAATGAGTGATGGAGTAGAGAAGGGAAGGGCTGCAAAACCTGCTGTTGCTACTGAAAAATCTGCTCAGGAGACTGTGCTTCGAATCTGTAGGCTTGATTGGAGTTTGCCTCCATGAGTCTTGCCTCATGCTAGCATGGATCTTTCAAAAGAGGCGAAAGATTAGAGATACTTTGCCAGTGTCCTCTGGTGCAAAAAGCAAAGATTAATTTTTGTTATGTCCAAAGCCTCGCATCTTCTTAAAATGCATCAGTTTCTTCAATGAGATGATGTGGTTCTTGGTTCTGTACTGTCTTTATATTTGAACTACTTTAAAACTCTCAAAAGCTGAGTTTCATGTGTGTTTGGCTTGAGGGATGCTTGGGAATCTGTCTTTTATGTCTCTATTGAAATATGCAGGGCTAACCAGTTTCTGTCAAAGATGAGGCAAACTGGTAGGAGCTGTTTTGTTCTTGCCATCACACCACAAGCAGCAGCTGTAGATGTTCATAGGATGATTTATTTCAGAAATCACATAGTTTAGCAGTTGTCAAGAGGAGGGAAAATCTTCCGTCTCCTGTTTTCATGGGATGATGGGATGCATAAACTGGAGCACAAGCCTCCATGCTGGAGCTTCTCCTAAGATTCAGCAGAAAGATGGCTTTTGTAAAAATGTTGGGGTTTTTTTTGTGGTTGGGTTTTTTTTTTTTTTGTGTGTGTGTGTGTCTTGGTTTTTGTCTTTTTTGTCTGGATGGCCATGAATATAAAGCATCTATGTGGTTACCTCATGGAAGTCTTGCTACTGAGAGAAGCAAATCCTGCAAAATTAGCCTATTCTGTTAATTTGGGAATGAATCAGAATAAATGGTTCTTAGTTTATGCCTAGAAGTATTTCGTAAAAACAAAGGCTTGACAATCCTTGAAGATGTTGGTTACTTAAACTTTTACGTTTATGTTTGTCTGCTGTGGGTGGGGATCCTCTTGTAGCCTTTCTAAAGGCAGAGTCTGTTCTTTCCTCCTGTTATCTTCGCTGTTAAAGCTGGATAGTGCAGACATCTCCCTTGATGGATGAGTGGATGTCATTCTTGGGAAAGTAAATTTAAAGTAAACAGTAAATGGTGAAAGATTTTTATTCTTTTTTTTTTTTCTTCTTTCTGTTTCTTTTTAGCAGTTGAACTAGCTGTTTTGGTTTCTTTTCTCAAGGACCACAGGAATAAATGTGAACAATACGAGGTTGAGTTGCACCTGTAAAAATGGATTCATTTTCTTAGCTTCCTCCTGTTCTGCACAAAGCCACGAGCAGCAGAAGTACTGGAAGAGCCTGCTGTGTAGGCTTATGCTAACCGTATGTTAACTTTGCTTAAAAAAAATTAAACCCTACCTCCTGCAGAACTTGATTTGCCATTGAGAGGAGCTTTCCACTTGCTGGGAGTGAAGGGGAATTTTTCAGTCCCTGGCAATTGTGCAAAGAGATGGCTATTGTTACTGGCTCAAAGACTGTAGAAAGAACTTTAATTTCCCTGCTCTGTTTGATGCCTCTGCAACTCCAGACTGTCTTTCAATGCAAATGTTTAGCTGACTGTCCACTGTTGCTGCTTCTAGGTTCCTTTCATTTTACATTTTCTTCCCCAAACCTTGTGGTTCTTCTACATTGAGTGTTTGGAGTTATTTTTCTTGAGATGTTTTTGTTTCCAAACTAATTTTATTTTCTCTCTAGGTCATGTATGTATTTGTCTTCACTAATGTTTGCAACGTCTCCGAACGTAGTATCCTCTGTGAATTTAACTAACGTGCTGTTTACCCTTTCTTCCAGATCCAGTTTCTGATCCTACTTCCACATTTGGGAGTATGCAAGGGACAAACACATCTCTTTGCGTAGCTTGACTGGATATCCCAAGACTAGGATGTTAGTATATTTAAACATTTTTTTTCGCATTAAAATGTTGCCAGTATCTTAATTGCGCATAGACTATTATTTTTTATATGTAATTAGCTTTGTTGGCATTATGCATATTCAGAAGCCTGCTGGAAGAAACAGTTTTTCTGCAGTCTGACTAGTGCTTATTGGTGACTTTAAAATGGGTGCAGAAGTAAAAAGAATTTCAGGGTTGCTTTTTAAATGAGATTATGTAGTGTTATAGCTTTAGAACTCGTTCTTGAAAATGTTGGCTCTTTGTGTAATAAGATTAACTGTAGGTTAATCCATGAACATATAAAATCTTTTGACTATGTTCAAGATATTTATGAAAGACCATTTCAGACTTCTGAATGCATGAAGAGAGATTTTTAAATACTTGAAATAGTCAAATATCTATAGAAATACTTGCATCAAGTAAGTGTTAACAAAACCCAAAATTGCACACTGAAGGTTTTTTTGATTCCCTGCATCACAGGTCATATTATTCTGGGACTTGTAAGGAGCCAGTTGTCTGGAACAGTAAAGCCTGTGCTAAACTATTTTTGCAGATTTGATAATGCAGCTTCCTTAAAAATGTGTTTTGTGATTGTGTTGCTATTGCAAAATGAGGTATTGCATGTTTTCTGTTATGTAAGTAATCGTGTGGAGGTAATTAGCAGTTCAAAGATAGTCAGCATTAAAATACGTGCTGTTTTGAAAAATGTTGGGTTTTTGACTCGGCTACTCTTGGAGTCTTCCATATATTCAGCTACTACTGTATTTAATTGAATTACTTATTGAACATTAATATAAGCAAGTATTTAAAGTACCGAAGTCACTAGAATACTGAATGCAGTGTTCATTGTGTAGCTGTGGCTTTTGCAGGTTCTTCTGCAGCCTTAGTTTTCCAGTGTGCTTCTGTTCTTTTTGCCTTGTCAAAGGAACCTTCTCTTCATGTGGTTTGAATTTCTTTTGTTAAAACTGCTGCTGATCTTCTTGGCTATCATTTTAAAGTGATTAAGTATAGTTTCTCTGCTTGGATTTTAATTTGTACTGTTCAGCTCTGTACATGGGTAATAAATCTAGGTAAAACTGCAGTTCTTCTTTAGCTTGGCTACTTTGGCAAAAGAAGAACTAGTGCTAGTTGTTTGACAACCCTTGTTCTAGTATCCCACTGCATTTTGTTTTAGTGTTTGATTTCCTCCACTCACGCCTCTTGTATTATTGATGTGGTTTAATAGAAAAATAAATTTGTTATGGTTGCTATAACGTGTTCTAAAAGTCTGATACTCCTTGAGCTTGGAAATATTTCTGGTGTCAAAGATACTTTTTTTAAAAAGTTGGCTATATTTGAAATAATCTTCAGAGTATTTAAGATACAAAATTGACAGTAGTGGGAAACAAGGCACTCACATGAAGTAGTTATTAATGCTTCTTGCACACGCAGTCTTCAGCAGTTTACTGTTCACTCTTTGTGCCACACTTTGTTCATTACTTATGCATGATAGTCTTTCTCTTTTAGAGAAACTTATCTATGAAGAATTCTGTAGAGAAAAAAATGACCTTAAGGGAAGATATTTACCAAGTGTCATAGACATCAACCTGTTTTGTAACTTTGAATATTTGTTAGTGCTACTGTAGACTTTTAATCCCAGGGGATCAGATGATTAGGGTGTAGCCTGCAGAAGGTCAGTTTGTATCAAATTCCTTCACTGTTTATGTGGCTGGACTGCTGGCGGTTCCTAGCCGTGGATTAGGAAATCCATTTCCGAGGTTTTGCTCTGAAAGAACAGTTTGGAAGTTACAAAAAGAGCTGCTTTGAATATAAGTGGACAGTGACCCTCATCTTAAAAGCTGAAGCTTCCAGCGAAGCACCATTCAGCATTGTGAAGTGTTTCTGTTGGTTCTTCATATAAAGGTAGTTCCAGATATTTCAGTCCCCAATGAATTTAGCAAGACAACAGAGTGGGCAAGCTTGAGAAGGTTTGTGTGTAGGTTACCTGGAAAATTTAATTCTGATTTGGAACAAAAGACCAACTTCTGATTTGGAAGGCTGAGTGCTCTCCCAGTGTTTCTTCACTTAGCACCGAGAACTGATTTCAGATCTGCTGATCATCCTAAATAGGGACTTCATTGTTTGATCAGATCTGAAGCACTAGCAGGTTTACTAAGACCTTTTTATTGAGATGCCAACTGTAAAATTAGAGCAAAGCTGGCTGTTGTAGAGGTCTAATCTCCAGATGTTTTGTCTTTGTAACAGTTTGATGGTCTCGACAAGAAGCTTGTAATTTGTTTGACTGTGAACATATCCTGAGATTCTGCTGTAACACAGTGACATGGAGAAACGTAGTGTTCAGAAAGTGTGGGACTGCCGTCTTCTCTTGAGTTCAGATCACAAATGATGCTTTGAAGCAAATAACTTCAACTAGATTGAGAACAAATGTGTGAGGGTATAGGGGGGCCTCAACCAAAGTACAGTGGATTAAACATTTGACTAAGGAAGGCAAATAATATCTGCTATGTTTCAGGAATTCCAGAAGGTCTGGAATAAATGAGATGGAGAAGACTGGGCAGTATCAAAAAGCTGCACAGAACTGCTTGGTTTGAGGAAGACTTAAAGATGATGATAGGAACTGAAATTACTGTGTATATAACTCGGTTAAGTGCAATATAAGGTGTTAAATATGCCATTAGACACCAAGTTCACTGTAGCTATCCAGAAAAGATACTTGGGCATAACTTTGAAATCCTGAGTGGCCATCATAAAACCTGTGTTCTCTATCATGTTACTTTTGCATCAGCCAAATCCCAAGGGTTCTTTTCCGGCTGTGATTCTCAGTTCTGATCCGGTAGTGACTTCAGATGTCTGCCTCAAATTTGAATTAGGGAAAGGCAATCTGAGAGTGAATGACGAAGTCAGACAGATCTCAGTTTCCACAGTGTTGTTGTCCAAGATGTCCCTGGCCCTGCCACTTGTTCCTGGTGATGTAGCTGGACTAGGCCAGGAAATTGCTCCAGCCTAAAAATAAGGCAAGCAAAAATGATTTTTTTTTAATCTTCTGTCTGTTCTTGTACAGTCATTTATATTGCCAGTCAAAAGTGTGCTTAGAAATGCTGATGTTAAGCAGCCTTTCTCCTGTCCCATGTTGCTGTCAAGGAGGAAAAAGAAAAGCTCAGTGTTGTTTGTAGTTGAACACAAAATGCCTCAAAGAAACTGGGGTGCTTCTCTTGAGAAGCACACGTGCAGGCATAGCTTACAGAATTGGTGATGTGCATCTGAGGGTAAGAGGTTAGTAAGACTCCAAGAGTTGCTACATGAAATGATGGTAGACATTATGTGACATCAAAATTGAGAGAGATTTATCAGTCACTTGCTCTTTGGGAATATTTCCACTAAACCCCAGAGGTCAGGCTTTTTCACAGTTATTTACTGTGGGCTTCTTGCATCTGAGTGTAGTTTTTTTTAAAGAAGGTTCACTGTTCCTGATCTATACTGAGTAATGTTCCATCACATCTGGCAATTTCAATTCCCACAGTTAATTTCAGCACCAAATTGTTTTTCTGCTGTTACRTTTTGTTAAAAATTTGTCAGCAGCTGTGCTTATGCTTTTCTGTTTCCAGAGGATTATCAGGGCTTGCAGCTTCTTTAATGCACAGATATAACCTGAGATGTGACTGAAGGATAGGTGAGGATATTTCTGCTAGTGCTTGGTTCTGTTGGCACAAGAATAACAGCAGTAATACAGCTGTATCTTCCTTGCTGTATGCAAGACTTGTCAAGTGCTTACTTTGTACGTGTGTGTTCTTAATACTATTGCTGTGCAAACAGCCAGAAAGCTGGGGAGGCTTGTTAGGCTTAGCTGGGCTTCCTTTGGGTTTGCACCTTGTCTTGTAGACTCAAGGAATGCCCCTCTTGAGGTACAGTTCCAAATGTGACTTCAGTGGTGACAATTAGTCACTATAATCTGCCCTGTAGCTAGTGTGAATCCTGTGCTTTGTGTCTTTGTGTTAAGATACTCCTCTCTGTGTGCTGATTTGTTTTCAGGGGTTTTGTTTAAGGTGGATGCCCTGCTTGTTTAAGGATGCCCCCCCCGGCCCTGCTTTCATTTACCCTCTCTCTTTTGTGTAGCTGCCTGTATCACTTGCTGATTTTGCCTAGATCATCCTTCCTTTTGAGACAGAACTGAGCTGTCCATCTGAAAAGGCTAAGGATACTTTTCCAGAATTTCTGGGAAGCCTTCTCAAAAACATCAGGTGTGCTTCATATTCACTGTAGTCATGATTGAGCTTTCTTTCCATGATCTGGATCTTTCTTTGCCTCTGTTAATGTCTTAATCAGAATTTAGATATACTCACTGGTGTAGTGAAATAATCACTTGACTTAATAAAGTGGCGTATCTTTGCATATCATAAGATTTTTCAGGATGCTGTGAGCTAGCTGGAGTCAAGGTGTACTCTTCATTGGGGCAATTATGTAATGGCTTATCATGGAGCTTTATTTTACACCAGACAGACTTACAATCACAAATAAGAGAGTAAAAATGCTCTGGCAATTTTTACCTTACAGGYAAGCTCAATATATTCACCTCAACTCAGAAATGTTCAATTGTTTTCATAGGTCTGTTCATTGAAGATCATCAGATTTTCAATGATTGGTGATATAACTATGTTTAGTTTCCTAAGTAGAATCATGTTTTCATTCCCATTTGCACATTACTGTCTAGATCTGAAAATCTCTGTAGAGATGGTGAAAGGGATATCTACAACTTGAGAGCCAAAAGAAAAGAATGATGTGTTGAGTTAATTTGGTAATGGATCATGGTGTAAGTGACCTCCTGTGGTAAAGAAGGTGAAACTGAGTCACACTCCAAGGGTTTTCTAGATCACAGCTGTGGTTTGGTAGATTTTTTTTCTGAGGGTTCCTCTGTGGTTTAAACTGACTGGACCTCTGCTGTACCCACTTGTGGCAAATTGTTCCGGATAGCACACCTGGCTCTAGCTGATGTGTGATAGAGTGTTACTGGGGCCACGAAATAAAGTGGAGCAGTGAATTGATGCTGCTGGAAATCCTGTATTTTCTGTGGGAGGCATTTTCCAGGCAGATCAGTTCCATCTACAGCAAGGCTATTAAGCTTGTGCCTCAGGAACATGGGGTATGGGGATAAACACTGGTGGTTAATGAATGTCACCTTGCCTTTGCTTGGGAGTGAAGCATTAACAGATTGTCTCCAATGGGAAAAAAGTTTCAAGGTTTTTATTTTGCTAAGTAAGTAATGCAACACTGTTAGAAATAGAAAAAATTGCCTCAAGTTTGAGAAATATTTGGGCCTCTGTATT
Source organism: Amblyornis subalaris (assembly GCA_018881555.1). NCBI lineage: Eukaryota > Metazoa > Chordata > Aves > Passeriformes > Ptilonorhynchidae > Amblyornis > Amblyornis subalaris. The sequence goes on from JACAXG010000003.1 coordinate 3,341,271, forward strand.
TTGGTCCATGCTGATTTGTGCTCTCATTCTTGAGCTATTTGACTCTCTTAATCTGTTTGTAAACTTTCTAGCCAGTTATAGTTTCTTATCAGTGAAAGTTGTACCTGGTTGCCTGCTGGAACTCCATACCTGGAGGTTGAACAAGTAAGAGCACTGTCTCAGAGGTGAGATGCTGAAAAGCAGCTCTCACTTCAAATTTTAGTGTTAAAATTTKTTTGTATTTTAGTTTTTTTTTTTTAATTTAGATGCTATTCTATCATTAAGTAAAACCTGTATTTTTTAAGGATGCATAAAAAGTTGATAGTTACTGAAACTCTGCTGTCATTCTTTGCCGTTTTGTGCTGTCTGTATTTTGTGGTTTATTTTCTAAAGTAATGAAATGCAAATATTTACATGAGAAGATTCCAGTCAGGTTCTGCATTAGTGGTGACTGGCTGTTAGGGAAACCATACAGTCATACAATAACCCCCCTGATCTTGAGCTAAAATGTCAACCAGAAGCCTACAACCCCTGACTTGAACAACTACTCAGATTAGTAGTGCAGTATCTGCAAATCAGAGGATCCTTTCACCCCTGCAAATCCACTCAAAGATCACAGCTCAGCCTGCCAGAACAATTGCTGTATCTTGAGGTGATGTTGAGACAGCCATTGCAGAGTCCTTAGCTTTTCTTAAATTCTGCTTCTGAGACTTTTGATTGGAGAGAAGTTTGCATGTCTTTGTGTAATTCTCTACTCACAGATCACACACACAAAAATACTCCTCGTGGGAGGGAAACAGGAGATGATCCATATTTTGCCTTTTGCCTTGTTATAGTCTGCACTCTGGCAACAAACTTTATAACTTGTCACTTCTGGGGTTTTGGGGTTGAATTTTCGGTTGTAATCAGTGAGATAATCTGCCCGTTAGAGTGCTAACATTGGATGGAGAGGCCTGTTTCCATTTCTTGTGCTGTGACACAGCCTGGTAACTTGCTTTGCCTCTCTGCTGCTCCTTGTAGCAGGGAGAGATCCCCCTTCTTGTAGGGTATTTGGCAGGGCACTTTTCTGCTGTCAAGGCAAGTGCATTGCAGCACTGTAGTTCAGATATGTAGCTGTTATTCTGTCATACTTAGTTCATTAAATTTTAAATGCCTTGCTGTGAGTTTGGGATTGCATCAGAGAAAATGTTCTCAGACCCGGCTCTCAGAGGAAAAGGTTGAGAGGGATGCTTGGAGAGAAGAGTGAGGATGGTCTGCTGCAGCTTTTTTATTAAAATTACAGACTAATATTGGAATTTTAATTAAGTCCTGCAGGATAGATGGTCAGTCAGAAGCACTTCCATCAACAGTTCTTGTAGTTTTTTGCTGCTTTTTTGATTTCTCAGCTTACTGCTGTGGTGAGTTACTGTAACAGTGAAGTGGCTGTTTGGCAGAACATGCACCTTGGCTTCTTGATCCCTTCAAACAAAGCTTCTCTACTGGAGATGCTGCTTTACAGTGAATAAAGCATTACTCTAAGGCCAAAGAATTCTTTTTCTCTTGAGCTCCAAGGGCCTGTTTAGGGACACTAGCACATGATAACCCTGCATTTTGTCTTGAGAACAGAAGGTGCTTTGGTGCAAAAAGCTACAGAAGAGCTGTGTGTTGCTATACAGAACTTGAATATACCTGTTCTTTTAAACGCTACCTGTCTTAACATCCTTAGTTCTTTTTTTCTGTATGCATGTGTCTATATTGCTCTTATAGAACCAGGTTATTGATACTTAAGGTCCCCAGAATCCTCTGGAGCAGGAATGTGTGCAGTGAAGTCCGTGAACAGTGCAGTTTCATTAACAAGAATGGGGAAGCATGAAATTTGAAAAATTGCTTGAGATGCACAGCTTTTTCTATGTTCCTCAAGAAGCTAAAGCGAAGTTGATTTGACTTGTAGTTAGAGTACTTAATTGGTCTCCATTCAGATAACAAGATCTCTCATCATAGGTGGATGGAAGTTTCTTTTATTTTGTTGCATGAATAAAAAGATATTCACAACTTATAATTATATGCATGTCCTGAGACTTAGTGTATATTAATAACTGTCCTGTGACTTTTTTCCCACCTCCCTTGTTGCTTGGTCTTGCTTTTCTATTAAGATGCCTGTGACTGAAACATTCAAGTTTAATAGATTTTTGTCCTGAAAGAGACAGAATTCCCATGTTACACATAGACTGTAGGATCTTTCTCAATTAATTCCTGCTTCAAATCCCATAGCTGTGGATAAATATAACCAATCTTGACCAGAAAACCTAGGCATGAGAAATCCAATAAAAACCTGATGTGATGGTGGTGGCTCTTACTTCATACCAGTTAATGAGACTCCTAACATGATGAATCTAAGTGCTGGGGGAGAAGGAAGGGGAAATAGATCTTAGTGACCAGCCCACGCTTCCCTAAGTAACACCTCCAGAATCCTAGAGTAGGGAAAACTCTAGAGTTGTTCCAGTCTTGGAGTGCACGTATTGTGTCTTCAGTTGGACCCTTGTAAAATAAGAGAGTGTCTTATGTCTGGCTGAGTTTGATCAGCTTCCAGTTTCAGCTGCTGGATCTGGGTATGTCTTTGAGAAGCTGTTTTTCCTGTTCCTAGATGTGTGATTTGTGGCTTTCTCCATTCCCCCTACCCCCCTTGCCAAGTAGTATTTAATTGCATTTGCTTTGGTAAGCAGCCTCTGTGACCGGGGCCTTTTTTACTTACTGCTCTTCTGTCTTTGTAGCACTGGCAAATGTAGTGACTGCTTTGTTCTAAGGCACTGGCTAGGACTGAAATGGGAAGTGCACAGGGCCAAGAACTGGTACCTGATGGACCTAGCTAGCAGGAGTTTCCCATTGACACCAATATTTCACGAGCTGTCACTTAATTGATTTTAAATCTGTTTTATATTTATTTAACTGTTTTTTGTTTGGTTTGGCTTAGGTTTGGGGGTTTTTTAAAATTTTTTTTTCTGTCTGATTTTAGTCAAAATGTGTCATGCCGGCCCAAAAGTCTGAAAAGATTACATCAAACCTGTTGTTAATTAAAATTTTAGTTTCGTAAGAGTCTAATAAGAATTTTTGTAAGCCCATGTTGATTGACATGATTTTTGCTGTTAACTCCTCAGAACTGTTCCTTGGTTTTGAAAACCTTTACCAAGTTGAGACCCCAGTACTTATTTATTTAATGTTTTGACATTTAAAAGGGATTATTTTTTTTCTTTTTTGAGTCCATTGAGACTTTCTCAATATTTCAAGACTTTCTGRAATTAAACACTGCTGCAAATACTCTTTGAGTAAGTCACAGAAAGAAAACCAACACATGTCCATAGACTATTAAGACAGTTAATTTACAAACGTTAATAACATCACCTTGATAGATTGTGTTGGATGATTATAAGCCATTCTACTGAATGTTTTGTAATATACTACCATATTCTTACATGTATTACCTAAAAAATCCAATCTATATGTGCATTGGTTTTGATTTTATCTTTGCTTACTTTAAAGCTGTGTGTGTCTCTCCTCTGACTTCTGCAACATTTCTGAATTTTGATTTCTCTTCACTGCTCTGAACCTTCCTGTCCATCTTCCAACCTTGTCTCCTCTTTGTGCTTTTATTGTTAGTTGCTTGAGTTTGGGTTTTGTTTGGTTTTTAGTTTTATTATTTTTCCCATTTAGCAGGTCAGATTTTTTTCCCTATGGTTTTGATGGTTTCTAATAGTTCTTAGATAGTTAAGAGATTTAAACAAAACATGTAGACAACTAATGTCTTAAGTGACTTGACTCAATTTCCAGCTTTTTGAAGTTGTCCTTTTAATGTGCAAATTGCTATATATTAGGCTGTTTATTATAAATACATGCTGATGAGTCACTTATTTTCTATTGCAACTGGTCCATTGCAGTTGGATTTGATCCTTGTGGGTCCRTTCCAACTCAGGATATTCTGATTCTCTGGTTCTGTGACCTACTATACTTAACTGCTGCCCTGGCTAATACTTATTTAGTCTGTTGAGGTTTAGTTCATAAATTGATATTCACAGATTAAGTTGATATGCACAGATAAGAGCTGAAGAGTTGCCAACAATGTATGTTGGTTTATATTTTCTGCCCTTGCTATGTTGATTTTTTTTTTGCGTTATTAACGATTTACGTAATAACACATTCAGACCCATTGTAGTCTGTCTTTTTTTACTACCCTCAAAATTATTTGTACCTCTGAGTTAAAGTCAAGCTTTACTACTTGACTAGGTATGTATGTAGGGCTGAATTATGTAGTGACTGTTGAAAGGTATGTTTGAGCTGTGCTGTCTTGAGGGGAAAAAAGGCGTTGTTTGACATGCTGGGCTCTATGGCAGTGGCACTCCAGAAATGCATCCCTGTCTTCTTCTGAAGATCTTGCATTCCTGTGTTTTATAGTGGAGAATGTGTCTTTGGCTAATCCACATTGCTGGAGATCAGCCAGTAAAGTCCTCTCTTGGACTGTCGACTTTTCTAATACTGTTATCTCAAGGAGCCTGGTAGCTACTTAATGATTACAAGTGCTCTCAGTTTTAAAGATGACATGAGGATCTAACCGAATTTTTTTTTCTTTGCAAAGCTTAAGTTAAACTCMTGTGTTAAATTGTTGTCTTAAACCATTAACCATCAAACTACAATTACAGCTTAAATTGATGACAAAATATTTGGTTACAGACGGGTAAAAATGCCAAGAAAAGATGAAAATAAAACTGTTTAGGTGCAGAGACAAAACTAGTGAAAATTGATCATGCTGAAGACTGCGTAGTCAACTATTTTTTTTTTTTTTTTTCCCTCTCCTTAGTTTTAATTTCGTTCCTTGCTACTCTTAGCAAAAAAGTAGCCACATACATGTTCTGAGTTTTATCAGAGGATGTTTTAGGGAATGCTTTACTTGTAGAGCTAACAATTGTGAAATAGGAATAAGTGTGTAACAACCTTGCATTTAAAAAGTTACTCCATTCTTGCTTCAATACTAAGGGTTTTCTTTCTTTGTTCTGGGATTTACTTTTTCTAATTCTTCACTTCCTAGAGAGCCTTCTGGGAAAGAGAGATGTTTTACACTTTATAAATGCTGTATTTTTTAAAAAGACGAAACCCTTTTTTTCTAGATTCTTTCACTAACAGCCAAAAGATATTTTTAATCATAAAGGTCACCACTAACATTTGTAAGAGTTAAATTGTGTGACTGCTTTGATTGTGAAGCATATAGCAGAGATCTAAATACTACTGATACTGAAAATATAATCTGATAGATAAATAATACTGATTTCTAAAATACTGGAATCTTCTTTCTTTTTCTTTCTTCTAATTCTGTTATTCCTGCAACTTTTCCACTGGCTCTGCTCCTCAGCTGCTATGAACTATCAGACACTGAAATACAGATGATGAAAATATAGAAACCAGAATTTAGCAGAGGCAGCCATGTTAATTTCTGTTCCATTTGAAATGCAGGAAAATATCATCTGCCAAATGGAAAAGGACAATCGGTGGGAAAAGAAATGTTCTTTTCAAGCTTCTAAGAGCAGTGACAATGGAGAGAAAAAATACTATAAAAAGTAGGCAGCTCCTTTTTCAAGATTTTGTTTTCAATGTATTCTGCATGATTAACTGTACCCAGTTGCTCTTTTGGAGCCCTGATTGACTGAACACGACATCGCAGGGCTTAAACTGCCTTTGCTGCATTGCACTTTGCATTTGGGGGGGAATAGGGCTCAGCTTTATGGCAGTTTTACCAGTCTCTAGTATAATTTTTGAATACATTCATACTTCCCTTATTTGCCTTTTTTAATGTCAAACATTGCACATAAGATGTTCTGCTGTTGCTATGCAACTGCTAAATCCAATATTTAATATTAATAAAACCCAAGTGGCATTAGCATCACTCAGAACAGTGGGCTAGCAAACTATGATCATACAATATCCAAGCTGTAAAACTTGGCAGGGACTTCAGTGTGCAATTGCATGCATGGCAAACTGTGGGGCATGAGTCACTGGCAGTTACTATTTAAAGATTGATGAGTTTGAGAAAAAAATTTCTGAGGTATTTTGATTTTTATATATATATGTGAAATATAAGTTTTAAACAAAAAGATAAAGAATAAGGTTGGTTAGCTGTTTTCCTTAATGTTTCATTTCAGAGTCACATTCTGAGGGGTCACTACCCATACATTACAAACATTATAAACAATTCAACGTTATAAACCTATGGGTCAATACCCTGATTCTCCTATTTTTCTTCTAGGTCAGGTTGGTCGGCCCTTTCCCACTGTTCCTGCCACTTCCTGAAGCCTGAATTGGCTTTTTTTGGAGGCAGTGCTACTTCTCTGCCTGACAAGGTGCTGTTCAATGGGATGTGTTTCCAGTTTCTCCTCTTCCACCTTGTTTTTCTGATATATTCCTATTTCTCTTTACTCTTAACTGTTATTTCACCTTTTTTTTTCTTTTCTTTTCCCTTGTTCTTGGTCCTTTCTGAGATTAGATTTTTAGTGTCAGCCCATGAGAGGTGTTAGATCATGGATGTCTTCGTACCCCAGCAGTGCTTTGGCCATCTAAGTTATGTTGCAGGCTGCAAATCCTGTGGGATCCTGCATCTGATAGCTGAAGATGTTGGTGCATTGACACTCTTGCTGACACCCAGAGGGGTGTAATGCTATTTGTCGTTTCCTTTGGAAGACTGCTCTCCAAGACATAACTTTGATATTAGATCTGGATGAAGTCAGAATTATTTTAGAATTACTGCTCTTTTGAAGTGTAATAAATTATTTCCTTCATAGTACATGATCATTTAGATTTTGACTGATTTCTCAAACATTGCTATTTTGGGTAGTTTATCTGTCCCTGATTCACCCATGCAAGTTTCTCTAAATTTAAGACCATATTTTTGTTTCTTAATTTTTTTTTTGTTTCTTCTTCTGCCACTCAAAGACTCAAACAAGTAGGAGAAGCTAGAAGCCCCTGGCTACATGCAAACCATTCTTAAACCTACAAAGCAAAAGTATTAATGGGGGGGGCAATATAGTAAGTTGTAGTCTTGAGTTTTTCTGATCATACTGCATTTTTATACCTATAAGCAGGTAGAATTTGTCTATCCACCTTAAAGCAATCTTTGTACCTTTCACATTCACTCTGCTAACCTGTCTTCTCACAGTATTGGGTAGTTAATAGCTCTGTAGATTTTGTACTGCCAGCAGGGGGTTAGTGTAATATTGATTTAACATTTCCAAATAATGGCAGTAATTTTGGTGCAGGTTTTCCCTCTTTTGGAATAAACTCAAATTGATTAGATTTATTTTAAGTGAGGTATAAATCGTGGCATTGAAGTAAATTGGACTCTGTGTGTCTTAGATGCAGATCTGTGATTGGAATTTCATTCCTTAGTGATATGGCAACGCTGAATCCCTCTCCTTTTAATTTTCTCTCCTCAAAACTGCAACTCTTCAGGAAACACTGATTCTAATGTTTACTGAAATTTGGAAAAGTAATTGAATGCCACTGAGATGGAAGAATGTATTTTAATTGGGAGAATGTACCTTATTTCAGTTTGGAGGCGTAAATGAGAGTATTTTTATTTGCGTAGAAATTACCTGGTCATGTTTAGAACCTACAGCTTCCTATGTTCTTTTCAAAATGGTTTATTTCAATGTCATAATGTTCTTTGTTTTTAACCTAACTATTTACAAAAGTACAGGAGTCAGTGGACTCTAGATTGTGCTATGATTTATCAGTAGTTCAGTCATCACGATTGACCCATGTATCTTGGAGAAAACATGTTGAGCTCTGTTCTTGGAACAGATAAATATAGAACTGCTATTGTGAATATTGTAGTGACGTACTTAATCTAGAAAGCTAACAATTCTTTTATTTGCTTTTAGGGTTTGAAAGTATTCTAGAAGGCCTGTTTGGACCTGGATTATTAAAAGATCTCAGTTTGTTTAAAGGTATTCAATCTCTATGTTTGTATCTTGTTCTGCATTTCTAATGACAGAAGCAGCCCCAGCTCTGCCTCTAGAAAATGTGTGTTACCGTGGTGATTTGTGCTTTTTTTTCCCCCTCCCCCAGGCAGTGCTCACAGTTAGTTTCATATTGGCTAAAATTACTAATGAGTGTGCGTTCATCTTTATGTAGCTGGGAGTGTATTTTGCAGTGCTCAGAAAAACAGATTTGTTGTGCATAGATAAAATGTATGTAATGTTTGGTAATATGGGGATTTAGAAAAATGGCCGAAATGAAGCCTGAATCCTCAGAATGCAGGCAAGAATGTTGTGAAACAGGTATTTAATTCGGTGTTTCTCTTTTGGCTCCAGTTGTGTCGTGGTTTATGAATATGAAGTAATTTGCTATTCTTCTGATTTACAGACTGTGAGCCTGAAGGTGTTTCTGATTGGTCTTTTGATGAAAATTGTCTTTTCTGCTGCCTGAGAAGAGAAAAAGTGAAGGTAACAATGCAGATGTGTGAAGCTGGTAGTTGTAGGGGAGGGACAAAGGGAGTGAGTTTGCTGCTTCTAGTTAACTGAACATGGAAAATTTGCAACCTCCTACCCCTTTCCCCTCCTTTGGAAAAAGGTTTTCCGAATTAAAATATGCAAGTTAATGAACAGACTTGTCTCTTTCTCTGCAACTTTTTCTTTGTAGTATGTAATGCAGGTGATCAGTTTGGTTTGTTTTTTTCCCTGTGTATTGGCTCTTTCTGTTTGGTGTTTTTTATTTGGTTTTGGGGTTTTTTGAGTTCTTTGTAAGCGATCTTATTGGGAATCATAAAACCCTTCCCAAGGGAGCCAAACTGTGGCTTGTGCACGTTTACTACAGTCAGATGACGGGCTTATCTTCAGTATGGAAATGTGGTCCATTTTAACAATCTAGAGTCCTGTTCTGTATCTCGGAATCTCCTTCCCTGTTGGCCATATCCTTTTATTAAAGTGCTCTTGTGCATGGTAGATTTTGTACTGTGCTTGTTCATAACTAAGTCAGAGCCTAAACATGGACAAGTCAGGTTTGCCAGCACAATAAATTTGAGGTTTATTTTCTTAAGGAGATTGTAGTTGTATATAAAACAAAAGCTATGCTGCTACACTGATTGTTGTTCAGCCCATGTGTTGAAATTGTGATTGTTCTATAACATAGGAAGGAAGGATCATCTGTCTTGGCAAAACTTCATTTACTGGAACTTGTAACTACTACTTCCTGCACAATGTAAAACAACACCAGAGTGAACCTCTATCAACTTAGGAATGAAACAAAAGCACCCTTTCCTCTGCATCAGCTAACATGTAGCTGCATGGCTTGTCCATAAAGGAAGTACCTTGTTGACACTGATACTTGCCAAGTTTTTGTATTCTAGTTTTTGTTAGGGCATGGGAGGAGGTTTAGGAATGCTTGCATTTAGAACAGGTATAAGTCATAGTTCTTTCATTGAGACTGACAGCAGGTAACATGTATGTATGCTTGTGGTGTAAGAAGTTCTGTCTTTTTTCTTACATCATCTCATAAAAGGACAAAATCCAGTTTAGCACAGTTCTAGTTAAGCCATTGAATTGATTCAGAAATGAGTTTCGTGGTGGGTGGGAGACTGGTCATAGYCTGGGACAATCTGACAACATATGGGTAGATACTCAGAAAGGCAGGCTTACTGCCCTCCAGCCTCTCTGTCAGTTCTGTGGAGTTTGGGTATTTTGGCTTTTTGGTTTGTCTGGTTTTGTTTGTTTTATTTTTGAGGGAAAAATATGGCTCCTTTCAGATCTAGGGGTTTTTTGTGTGTTGGCTGAGAGATGGTAGGGTGGGAATGCTTCCTTTCCCCTGTGGGTGCAGCAGATTGCTGCCCTGCTGGCACTGATGTCATTAGGTTGCAATTCGGAGTTAAATATGATTCTTTTGTGAGAGCTTGAAATAGTGTGAATTTGACAACATCTTAATTGGAATTAAAATATTAGAGTCATAACTGTTAGAAAAAAGTTTGTAACTTAATTTGGTATTTAGCTAAATAACGGACAGTCTTCAGCTAATGTACTGAACTAAATTAGAAATGGCACTGATTTATTTGAAATCTCTTCCACCAAACATCTGTACTGGTATCTTTAACTCTTCTTTCTAGGGAGCTGCAGGCTGTTCATGTGCATCCTCTTACCTTTTTTGGGAAAGAACTGGACAGGGTGGGATGATTTGGGTTGGTGCTTGTATAGTGCTGTTTTACAGAATTAAAAGGTGTGTAATTGATGTAGCTGGAAGCAGGATAGCCACAAGCCATGTACTATGATAGAATGTGGCTGTGACTGGCCTTTTTTTTTTTTTTCAACTGAGTACATCATTACCAATACCTCCTTCTGGATTAGTTGAATAATCAATCAATGCACTTGAGTTTCACCTGTGGGTGACATGTAGGTACCTAGTGTAACAAGTTCAAAACCCATAAAAATCTTTGGGGTATTTTCTTTTGCCCTTAAGAATTACCTGTAACTTAGGAGACCAGTAGTTGTGCTGAAGTAAAATTGAGTTCCGGACTGTAGGATGAGAATTGAAGGCCAGTATTAGTTTATTGGCAGAGCTGCTTAAAGAGTAAAAATCTACATTAGCTCTCYCACCCTTTCAGTGATATTGATTATTGCTTTTGCAAGCGGTCAGATTCAATTACATGACTTCTTCAAAGGATGGAAAAACGTCTGCTGAAGTATTCTAAAAAGATTAATTTATTTGTAGCAGTAGTTCTAATTGCAAATACTGAGCAAATGCATGCAGTTTTTGGCAGTCAAAATACAAGACGGGTTTTGATAGAGAAATGGACTTAAGTGTCTTCATTTGAAAGGGATAATAAAATACAGACCGAGTAGGGAGCTAACATCTTCCCAAACATATTTTTTCCCAAATCCAAAGGGTTATGTGCAATAATGTAGAGGTTTTAGAAATTGGATTTTTTCTTTTCATGACAGAATGCAGAATACACAATTGTTTCTGTATGGTATGATCAGAGAATAACTGCTACCAGGTTATTAACGTGGGTACCTGTGTGCAGAAATGCACAGGTACATTGATGGGCAAGAAAGACACAAAAATCCAGTTAGCAGCTCTGGCTGCCTACACATGGTGGGAGGAAGATTGGGTTCTATGGGACCAAATCTGACAAACTCACATTCAGATAACCTGCAAATGTGGTAATTCTCTATTGCTTGTGGTCTTTATCACTTTTCCTTCTAAAAGGCTGTGGTACAGAGAAGATGCATGAATTCAGATGGATTAAACTTGAAGTGTACTTGACTTATCTCTTTTTAGTTATGATTCCTAATTTTTCTGTGTGGCTTGTTAAATAATCTGAAAGAGCTGTCATTACAGAAGAAATCTTGAGTTCCATGTAGAATGTTTCTATCAATTGAGGTAGTCTCTAGTGTCGTTTGCTCATAGTTGGAGCTCAAGCCTAGTTTGAGAAAGGCCAGAAGAAATGAGAAATTGGAAAATGAATCCTTAAAGAGAATTCAGTTGAGTATATTCATATGGAAAAGAAAACACTGTTGTCTAAAGTGACATAAAGCAGTTGACGTGTATTAAGAGAAAAAAGGAACATACACACATGGACACACAGCTAATCTCATTAGCTGGTGAGAGCAGAACAAGAAGGATAATACTCCTAAGCACATTAACTATTTTATAGATATATTTAAGCTACAAAAATAGCAACAGAGAAGATGACTTCTAGGAGCATATTCTGGATTCTTACGCTGTTGATGGCAGAAGATTGAGTCTGGTCTGCAAAGTTCCCTAAAACACCTGGGCTTCAGTGGAAGGACCTCTGACAATTCTTTCTTCACTTGTGAAGAAGTGTGGTTGGGTACAGCACTTGTAGGAGTCATTTTAAAATTCAAAGTTACTCTCAGATGATTTTGGTATTTTTGAAAGCTTGTAATTGTTTTGCACAGATGTGGTGGCCTTTTACTATAGAGGAGCATAAACAATAAGATGTGAACTGTGATAAGTGTCTGAATATTTCTGGTTAATTCTGAAGAGAAGTAACCACTCATCTAAAGCATTAACTTGTAGAATAATTGAAGATGGCAAAGGAAATATCTGAAAATGAGTTGAAGTTGCAGAACTCTTAGAATTTTTGATGGCTTTAGTATGTGCTTAAACTGTGTACAGAGATCCCTAAGTGTGCTGGAACATGCTGGAAAACATTTTTAATGGATTTTATCACTTAAAAAACTCAAGCATTTAGACTGTCAATTTTGTATTGTGTCATTTTAAAATAATTTGATATGGAGGGTAAAACTTAAAGAGGCTGTTTGTGATAATCTTCAGCTGTGTTTAGTAGTAAAGCAGGGTTGCAGCTTTGCTTGTGCATGTGTTAATGTAAGTATATTGTGTTTCCAGTGATAAATTCTTTCTCCCTCCAATATAGATAATAAATGATAGTCAATAGCTGTGGATCAGTCAAGTTAAGTTTGTTTTGAATTTGATAAATATGACACCAGTCAACTTACTATAAAAATATATATGTTCAGTAAGTGAGGGAGGTCTTGAAATAATTAAACCATCTGAATTTCTATTAATGATAAGCTGGGAGCAGTTGTAGATGCTTTAAAGGACATGCTCAGAATTGAAAATGATCTTGATAAAATTGAAAAACAGGACAGACAGACTTGTTTAGTCGAGTCACAAGTTACAGGTGTCTGAAAAGCGATAGGATTTTAAAAGTACTAAACTATTTTGGGGACTCTGTCAAGAGAGGAATTTGTCTTAATACCTGGAGAGGAAAACCTAAATGCTGGTGAAGCCTCAGCTCACTGTAGCATTTTGAGACATGTAAACAAACTGAATATCACTGAAATTAAAGCAACAGGAATGACATTGTCTTGTAGGTAGAAGGAAAGAAGATCCTCTGGTGCTCTTGAGGCTTTTCTACAGAAAATTGTTCTCCTTAATTCATAGCATTGGCTATGAATTAAAAAGACTGTACAGTCTTAAGAAAAATGAAGCATTGGAGAAGACAACCTAGGGATGTTGAAACGTTCCTTTCTTACTCATTGTTCCTGATTTTGCCTTGAGATAGGGTGGGAGTCTGGATTGTATCCCTAGGGTCCATGGGATGTCCATGACCAGTCACCCATGGGCGGTCTGTGGGCAGCCTCCCTCCTTTTTCTTCCTGAAGATGCATAGGAATTCCTATGCTGTTCTTAGCTTGTGGGCTCTTCCCAGTCCATATATGTGTCCTGGGGCTTAAACATGAAACTACTGTTTCCCTGTCTGCTCAACAATGGTTCTCTTTATGTCAGCAGTTTAGCATTTGGAATTGCTGTATCAACATTTCCTCCAAGGAGGGTCTCAGGGAGCATCCAGCACTAGTGCTGACAAGGCCAGGCTGCCCAGGATGAGGTGGTCTCGCAAGGTCACGAGACCACCACGAACACATTGACCTTGTGTTTTGAAAACCTGAGCTCTGTATTTCTAAGGCTCTTTGACTTAATTACACAGTGACGCTGTTTATCTTAATGTACAAAAAGAGCTTTAGCCCTCAGGGAGCATGTGCAAACCACTCCAGGTATCTTTCTCTGAAGGTGTATTGGTCAATATAGTGATACCGCATGTTCACCGGTGGGATTCCAGGAATGCTTTGGGGGATGATTCCCACCTGAAGCAAAGCACAAAGAGAATAGAATGAATCCTGTTTTGTAAATAATATGTAAAAGTAAGTGACTGGTTACAAATACCCTGAAAAAAAAACTCCTGATGACAAGGCTATCTAGATATTAATAGGTTTTTGTACTACCTGCATGTTGTTATTGAACACTTCGATGCGATTTAGGACTGTAGAGTGAGAGGGTGAACCTGAAAGTAGTGGTTCCAAATAAGGGTTATTGGGAAGAAATGCTGGAAAAGGTAAAAAAAAAAACCCAGAAATTCAACCAAAAAAACCCCCAACACAAACCAACAAACYGGACACTCCCAAACTAAACAAAAAACCCTCGCTTTTGGAAGTTGATTTTAAATAGCAGTCACAATCAAATACTTAGTGTAAAAACTTGAATTTTCCTTCCGGGGTGAAAAAACCTGCAAATTGCTGGAATAGTTATGATACAATGGATAAGAAAACAATAAATAAGTGCAATAAGCAGAAATATTTCCAGTATATTTTGTCTCATGTAGTCAGTGCTGTACTGAAGATGCCAGAAGATTTTTTTTTTTTCCATGTGCAAGGTTAAATCTGACTGGTTTAGATAACTGTATTTCTTTACGTTTTGTTGTCTTAGCATGGACACTGATACAAACTGTGTATGTAAGGAGAAGCTCCTTAGTTTGAGGGGTAACAACTGAGCACTGCCATTGTCTTGCTATTTCCCTCCTCTCCTGAATGCAGATCAAGAGATCCTTTATTCAGCTGTTCATCAGTGTAAGCCACTTAGAATTTTTTTTTTCTGGCTGGTCCCTTTTTCTTCATTCCTTCTCTATGTAGCAAATGTACAGCTTTAGTTAGCCTTGGTGGATTAAACTGTACTCTTCTTACATTGCCTTTATATGAGTAATATGAAGTACGTTTGTTTATGGTGAGACAGGGTGCTGCTGGTCTCTGTTTCCACCAAGCTGCCAGGCCAGTATTTACAGTGTATCGTCTTAGTTGCAAAAAGTGCTAAGAATATTTGAAATGCCTTGTGTTGGCAAGAGTTATTTTTATTTTAGGCTTCTTCAGAGCTATAGTTTGTTAAAAGGCAGGGTGTCAGATCAGGTTGAAGGGGTAATGTTTCCTTCAGTTCTGAATTCTCTGTTTGTCCGTTAAATTAAAAAGTTTTTTGCAATGGCTCATAGGACTTCAGATAGAGGATGCCAATTAACTCTAACGGATCTTATCTAGCTAAATCTCTGTGCATTGGTTTGCAGAGTTTCYTTTTAAAGCAAAACTTCTGTAAAGGCTTAGAAATTTCACTGATTGTTCCAACACTTTTGTATGCCTTGATTACTTATGTTATTAGTTAATTTGAATGTCTGCTTTTTATGCAAACTGCTGCATTTACTGTTATCCTGGTAATGCCTAAAAGATAATGGAGCTGGTCTCGGACTGTCTGTCAATAACTAGGATGGATGCAGCAGCACAGTTTCAAAAACAGGGTACAAGTATGTTCTGTGAAGTCTCACCTGAAGAGTAACTCTCAAAATATATTTGGCTTATTATCCAGAATTATCTTTATTGTGAAATCCTGTACAGATACTTCGTGTATTTTAGTATCTTAAGAGTACAACTGCACTTTCAGTGTGTTCTTAAAATGCCAGTGAACTGCTAACTGGTACAGGGATGTCTGGCACAGAGGTGAACACTTTTATTATAGCTAACCATCGGTTCAAATTTGTATAAAAGAATTAAAGTCTGTCTCAATTGAACCTGAGCAAGCAGGTTTGAATCTCTCTGGTATGGCACAAAGCCTCAGTCACTTTGTGAGGTCTTTACTTCTGCAGGCTCTTACCTTCACAGTATCAAAGATGTTTTACTCACCTGTTAACTCTGTCATCGCATGTTCTTTGCATTTTTATTTGTCATAAAATACTGCTTTGTCTCTGTACCCTGTCTGAGATAGTATCTCCCTTTGCTTTTGATAGAGGGCTTTTGGAAGCTGTTGAATTACAAATATGATGTGAGAGCTCGTGTTGTTCAGGCCAGAGTCCACAGCATTTCATATTATTACCCTTTGCACGCGGTTCATGTGACTGCTCTGTTCGTTAATTTACTATGGGCTGGTCATGTAACCTTGCTTCATTAAACCTCTTCAAGTTGAGACAGCACAAACTTAAGAATGACTTATTTTTAAATTTATTATGATTTATAAATGAATTGCCAGTTCTTTCATTTCCTTCTAGTCCCATGAGGAAATGAATCTGAAATCAGCTTATACAGTAGAGGCCAAAAAACCAGATGCAGCCTAGATATTATGGTAACTGATACTTTACAAAGGTTAACAAAACAAAACACTCCCTAAACCCAAAGAGTGGTTGTGTATGCATTCCTGCAGTAGGTAAATACAGGTAACTTTAATATAGCTTAAAATGAAAGTGCAGGGAGAGGGCCGGTAAAGAGATTGTTCTCCTGAGCAGGAGCAAGGCATTAAACTGAAGGAAATGAGAAGAGGGGTGTGCATCGGGGGGCAGAATCCAAGCATTTAGATTTTGTATTTTTTGTAACCTTGTCTTCTAGTTTCTTGAGTGTATTTAAAAGGAATGATTTATCCTGGCATCTCGGGATACACTTAATCACGCTTAATTATCCTAGTTTGAAAATATTCTTGTGATAACTAAGTTGCTTCCAATTGTAAGAGATAGAATGGATTTTATTTCATTGTAGGGGTTGTAACAGCTACCTTAAGTTTATTTCACTTAAAAGTAGCTACTACTGAGCCTCTTCACAAAAGGACCTGTTTGTTGATAATGCTTGGTCATTGTTTGCTCAGTTTGCATGAATGCTGTGTAGAGTAAGGAGAACTGCCTGTGTTTTGCCTTCAACAGTTACTCCTTGGATCTAAAAGTAATAACCAAAGAACAAATGCTAGATATGAGGCTTGCAGCCAAATGTTGTAAAATACCTAAATTTTCTTCTTTATAATGGGCTCTTATTTTCTGTATTGTTATCAAATCTTATAGGCTTCTGCTGCGTTTACAACAAGAAAACAGGACAAAGTACAATGTTCTGAAGCAGCCAAAAAACAATTTGTGATTTCAATAGATTCAACTCTGTGCTGAGTACCTAAAAAGGTTTTGAATTTAGTAAAATATTGAATGCCTAAGGAACTTTATTAATTTTGGAATGCATAAGATCTTACAAATATTAAATATCTTTGCAGGAACACTTAGTCAGTCTGGATGAGCCAGCCTCGGAAGCTGGACAAGAAGCTCTGCTTAGACAAGAGCAAGCAAAAATCATTCGTTTTGAAAGGCAAGCGGAAGAGTTCCTCAATGCAGTCTTTTACAGAAAAGGTTGGTTTGAATGGGGGGAGGAGAAGGTGGGAAATGGCCTCTCTTGTGGTCTTTTTGCATGCAATGTAGGTATCAAAGATCTGATGTTCAAGTTGTCACTGTATGTTCGCTATTTTTCAGTCATCTTCCTTATATATATTTATCTAGGGTAAAAATTGACTCAAGTAACATAACAATACAACAGTGTGGGCTTGGGACAAAGGAATAGAGTATAGCCTATTTAATCCTAAATCAAATCTCACCGTGAGAACACTGGTGTTTTCACTTTTGGAGAGATGGCTCAGTTCTTACCCAGCAGAACTGTTCCCCTGAAGCAATGTTTAGGTGAGCGGACTGTTTAGAAAAAGGTCAAGTGGCAGTGGTGGTAGTAGGTGGGTAATGTGGTTTTTAAAAATATTTATTTTATTTTAATGGGATGTGTATTAATGCAGTTTTTCTTAACGGTCGTCAGTCTTTTCACTATGGGTAATGATTACCCACCCCGTTCCCAACAATCTTCAGTATGAAATATTGGAATAGTGCTGAGGGGGATAGATTCAAATGTGAGCAGCAAAAGAATTGCTGTAGAATATGCTGAGAACAGTAACAGCAACTCAATGCTAGAAAATGGCCTCAATATATTCTGGAAAGTTGATGCTTAAACTGTGCTCATAGGGAAGGCACAAAACTCACTTCACTGTTTTCTACAAATCTGAGAAACGTGAATCCAGAGGTTGCTTCCAAATGCATCCTGAATGAAGGTACATTGTACTTATCAGTCTAACCCATGTGTGAGAAAATCTGCCAAATCAGTAATTCCAGCCTATCTGCTGGGGGACAATGCAAGGTTTCAGTTCAACAAATTAGAAATTGCTGTAGCCGGAACTCAGCCCCTCCTTCCAGTGACCAAAATATTTAAAGGTGTTTTAAGTAGATAACACTATCTTAGCCTTTCTTTTATGACTCAAATGAATAAATACAAGCTGTACATTATGATGCTTCTATACTTTTTGCAATACATGCAGGATCATGGGAAGGATAATTACTGCATTACTATAGATAGTTCAGATAGTGCCTTTATTCCAAGGCTTCCTTTTCAAATTTTTTTTTCTTGTAAGGTTAACGTTTCCTTTTGCTTTTAAATTTATCCCACCTATCTTCAAATCCAGAAGGAATTTAAGAGAAGTAAAATCTAGAGAAAATACAGGTTTTTTCCATATCGCTTTTTCTGGTGAGGAGAAAAAAAAAGCACTTCCATCACTTTCAAATTGTTTATTAAAGACTTCATTCCTTTAACACTGAGCTTAAATTTTTATGTATGATGTGTGTATGTGTCTTTTAGGAACGTAGGCTTTTTTTAATTTGTTGGGAAACTAGCAGTAGATATTGCAGTGTGCTAATGCAGGGTATAATACTCTGTCCATGGCCAGATACCCAGAATGAAGATAATGAAACATGTCAGATGTCTAGGAATCTTTGAGAATTTTTTAAAAATATACTCTTGTTTTCCTTCCTCTGACAAAGCTGTGCTTGGCGCAAGAGTAATAAGCGAGGGGTAGAAGCCTGGCAGGAAGTCAGTTCTGAATTCTTCATGCATCATTGTCAAACTTGTCTGTATTTAGATTAGCATGAGTTAGATTTCAAGCACTGCCATAAGATCCCCAGGCACTGTCATTCCAAAGAGGACACAAAGAGTGGCAGAACTCTTAACGTTCCTATGTTGCTCAGAGATGCTGAGCTCTCCTGGCTTCACACCAGCAATTAGTTTTTTTTTTCTTCTTTCCATGCTCACTGCCAGTAACATTTGAGACGGGTATTGTGTAGCCCAGGTAGATCAGAGAAAATGCAGATGCTCTGCCACTGGCCACACATTCATGTACTGAACATGAATAGGTAACTAACAAGATGAGCAAACTTCTTGAACAGGTTTACTGTCCGTTAGTCTTATGTGCTTTCTCTGAAATTTGTGACCATGGCACTCTGACTCAGTAATTCTTCCTTCAAATATTCATATTTTTGCATTCAAAGCAGGGTGGTAGTACTTAGTTGTCTGTTACCTTTAMTTTTTGGCAGGACAGGGCCGCCTTCCTCTGGTTTAATGGAATCATACCTTTATTTGTTTGATACTGCCCTTTTAAGATTTCAGTATAAAAAGACACAAAAACTATTAAGGTTTTAAAGCTCAGAGATAACTGTTTTAGACTATTTGTAGCTCATAAATATTTGTAGTATTTTTTCTTCTCTGAGACATTCTATGTTTTAGTTAGTTTTATTTGTTTCAAAAAACCTGGACAGGTGGAGTCAAGATAAATATCTGGTTGATTTCAAGTGATGCTGCAAGGGGCACCAGCACATATTTTCCACTCACTTTTGAACAGCTTTAATCCTTGGCATTCAGGCTTTATGTTAAACAAGAAGCCTTTTAATGTGCTAGGTACCTACCCTGCTGCTTGAAAATGGAGTTTTATGTCCTGAATTAGTGAGTTTATCTTGAACAGCACTAGAAAGTAGTCATTCTGGGCTGATTCTTTGAAGCTGCAGGTTACAAATTTGCATGGCATGTGTGGGCATATGTAATATTTTCTTTCTGAATGTGTGAATATGTTCAACTGTAAGCATTTTTGAAACATACTAACATTTTGAACGTATGATCATGATACATATTAAAGGCTGGATTCTGTGTTCAGAAAACAAGTGCCATAGAGCTCTGCATTCCTGCAAGCCCCACTTGAATGTGCTACAAGCACGTGTCAAACAATTGGTATCAGTGTAGTCATGCCATCAATTTGTGTCCCTCTGGGCCTCCCTAGAGCCTTGTTATGTCCTTCAGCAGGTTATAGTGAAGAGGTTAGAAAGTGTAAGAAATGTCACCACAGCAGAGCAAAGTCTCGATCCACACTTTTCCAGGCTGGTGTCCTTGGGGACCATTTGGGAAGAAAGTGAGTTTATAAATGTACCAACGTTTGGCTCATTTCTTGGTGTCTTCTTAAAACTGTAATATTTGATACTTAGCAACATGTAAAATCTACAGAATGTTTTAAAGAAAATGGTTACATATTTACAAAAACATCCTAGAAATTTACAGCTGTTATGCCCCTATAAGAATGTACATGGTGACTATGTAAGGTCTTAGATGTAGAAAGCTGTGCTTAACAGAAAAGAATTTGGGCTTGATAAGTACATAAAGCTTAATATGGTTTTTCACCAAGAAACACAGTGGCTGCTTACTGCTGCTCTTTGATTTGTGGGCAGCTCTGCTCAAACCTTCATGTCAGTCATCTTTTACACATGCAGTAAAGCTAGTTTGTTGGACTGGTGCACTCTTGACGAAAATGGTGGCAGAAGGTAAATCTAACACTGAAATGTACCACAGAAGATTTTGCTAATGCTTCTAATAGCTCAACCTTAATAGATCACCTTTCAACCTGGACAATTTTTTTTGAAGATGTAGTAAACACTTCTCTATTGTTCGCTCTTGAGAACTGCTTTTAAATATTTATTTGGTCTTCTACTGCACAGTTTTCTCYGAATGCTTCTTCGGTAATAGAAAATCAAACCTTTTGAGCCATTTCTGGAGTAGTGATGTGGTTGTGGTGTGTTTTGGGTTTTTTTGGGGATATTGTGGGTGGTTGGTGTTTGTTGTTGTTGTTTTGGGGGTTTTGTGGTTGGTTTGTTTGTTTCAAAAACCCAAAACTGATTTGGCCAGAGAACACAATGTTTGAAATGAAGTGGCAGGATTTAGCTTCTGTGATTTAGGAGTTACAGATTTACTTTCACATCATGAGTTACTACTGATCTAAAACAGTGATTTTTGCCAATAAATTTTTGGGTTGCCCACATCCCCATACACCTTTTTATTCATACACTATTTCATATAAATAAATTGGAATGTTTCTTGTTCCATTTCACATTCCTTACTAATAGACGTCACAACTCTTCTAGAAATAGAATTACTTTTCGTGTGACACATCTTGTGGTTTTGTGTATATTCAAGTTCTTTGAGTAATCCCTGATGCTGCATTGATTACAATGGTAGAAATGTCAAAAGGAATAGATAGAATGAGATGGAAGACACTTGAACATTTGATCTTCATGTGAATAATTTTAAATGATCACAACTATAGGGCTTTATTTCTCAGTAAACTTATAGGGGACTGCTGCAACTTATTCTCTATTTTCCCCTTCTGTAGCTGCAGGTAAGTTATGCAATTCTTCCACTGAATAACCTGTTCAGTATTTTTGGAATGAGGTTCGTTACTTGGTACTTTAGCTCTCCTTTCCATTTCTACACCTTTTAAAGGTCTAGTCAAATATATCTATATTTAAAAACAAACTATGAGATTGCATATTTCTTCTAGGAAACTGTTATTTTGGGAAGGCTATACAAGAATTAGCAATGGTTCTTATTCAGGTATTCTAAGACTAAAGTACATTTTCTACAAAAACTATTTCATCTTTGGCTTTCATTTTTTTCCCTAGGTTTTTTTTTTTTTTGTAAATAAACAATGACTTAATATAAAAGTTGTTTTACTTAAAGTGCTTCCTTAAAAGAAATCTCTAATATTTGCAGACAGTCCTAGGGTCTCTGACCCCAATATTCCCCTAGTGGCCCGTGAGATCATGCAGCGAATGATCCGACAGTTTGCTGCTGAATATACCTCAAAAAATAGCTCTACTCAGGACTCCAGCCAGCCCAATAGCACAAAGAACCAAAGCCTGCTGAAAGCATCTCTGGTCGCCTCCTCTCCCACGGCTGCAACTGCTCAGAACCCTGTGCTCAGCAAACTGCTCATGGCTGACCAAGACTCACCTCTGGACCTTACTGTCAGAAAGTCTCAGTCAGAACCTAGTGAACAAGGTAGGACTCTTACCAGTGTCTTGCATCCTGTGGCAATCCATTAATGGCATTCTTGTTGCAGAACCAGACAATTAGAAGGTTGCACTTTTGCATAAAATGTAAAGTGGAAAAGCAGTAGATGTTTTTACAATAAAATAATGACTAGGTCGATGTGGCTGGGAGAGAAGAGACTTTTTGAAAAAATGTAGGCCTATAGACATGAGTGATTCTTCTGAAGAAGGGCAAAGGGGGTGGATATGCTACAGACTCTGAGGATAAATGTGCTCTTCCTACTGGAAGCTGCAAGAAACTGTGCCAAAATAGACTGTATACTTGCTGATAAGACAGGTTCATGTAGTCACGAAAATCACAATGTCTCTTCTCTGAAGATCGGTACACAGTCTGACTGAAGAGCTGATGTATTTTCTTCCTGGTCATGGTGTGAGAAGAGTATCTTTGAAAAGTCTGTGAGAAATTGCTTTGTGAAGACTGTAAAAATGATACTCATGAACTGCACTAAACTTCCAGGTTTGTGCATTTGGAAGAAATGCCTCTTTTCTACCTTAAAAATAGACTTGTTCTGCAGAGCACAGATTGAATAACTTGTAACCGTGTTTCAGAGCTTATTTTAATTTGAAAACCTTGCTTTCCATCAAAAATGCTTTTTTTTTTAACAAGCAAATTCTGTGATATAGTATGTGAACTTCTTTTTTCCGAAACTGTTGAATAGAGTATCGTAAATGTATCGTACTGATTAAAATTAGACCCTTTACCCTTTTTTAGAAAAGTGTTAGTGCCTGAAGTCATTCTATCACAGTAGGCTGTCCATCTGCAAATGGAAAAGGTGCCTTCAAAAAAAAAGAGCCTTTTTCTAGCTAGGACAGATGAGTAGATATTCCTTTATTCTTTTAACTTGGGTTTTTGAAGCCTTTTGTAAAAATATTAATTTTACGTGTCCAACAATATGCGGCTTGGACATCTGGACACAAATTGCACTTACAGCACTTATTGAAAGCTGTCGTTGCACTTCAGTTACAAACTGCAATGAGAGGTTGAATAGTGTCTCTCTTGAAATGAGGACCCGTACAGTTAGCTGATAGGCATTTGTTTCTAGCTAACTATTATAAATGCATTTTGTGAGTGTGTTTTGCATGGATGTTTATAAATGTTAAACTGTTCTCATTGTGAAACTTTTTGCTGAAAGAGGGAGAGAATAAATTTTGCTTTTGTTTCTGTTTAATTAGAGGATGGTATGGTGGAAAAGAAGGCATGTACATGAGCTGTTCTTTAGCTACCATGTGATGGAAAAAGCTGTAAGATAATGTATAATGTTCATAACACTTGCTATGGAATTAGAACATGTGCGCATTGACTTATACAGTAATCTGTTTGCTGATGTAATTTTTTTTTCCAATTTACATTTAATGTAATTGGAAAGAGATTTTGCCAAACTTGTTAATGAGAGATTTCAGAGGCTGTCATGAAAGATAGCTAGTGGTGCTTTGTGCTATATTTTGTTCTAGTAGGTTGAGGGGAACTCAGCTGGTTGGAAGCTTCTCCCTGGGGTATGAGGCTGGCCCTGCTTCCTGTCAGGGATTTCTAGGTTGTACTGACCCTTCTGTTGGAGGAAGTGTGAATGCAGGTGCCTCTGGCAGTTGCCTGTGCTGTCCAGTGTAGTGTCTTGAAAAGGAGATGCTACTTGGTCCAGTCTGTGTCTCTTGTGCCTGCCTAAGTGTTGTTCAAAAAGAAGATTTAATTTTCTGCTTGCCTAAGTTTGGGTTATGGTGTGTTCCCAAATGCAGTGGGTGGAACAGCTTTCCGTAAGTTAATTCTAGTTCACTGTTTATCGTGTTTTTTCTCCATATGTCAAATGAGAACTTGAAATCTGAAAGCAGTCTTACATTGTTCTTGTGTTGCATGGTATTGACTTGATTAAATGCAAAGAGCGAGGAGCTCTGAAATGTCTCGAGTTTACCTTGCCAACAGGTTTAATTTATCTTTGCCTCATAAATTCCTCGTTTCAAAGTTTCCAGGAACTTCAGCTGACTGGGCTGCTTCAATGACAATGTTGCCCTTATTAAAATGACCAGAATTTCAAGCTGCTTTAGTGCAGTAGGAGCAAGGCCTTTCTGGCAAAATGTGCTCCTTTTTCTGGTGCCTGGAAATCAGAGTTTACCTAAGGGTTTGCAGGGGAGCATGGGGGGAGTGTGAGGAAGTGCCATTAGTGAGAGTGGAAGAAGCACTCTAGCAGGAAAACCAATTTGGCATATGGAAGAGAGGAAATAAAATGACACAATAGAGAAAAAAGGCATCAGCTTTGCCACTAGGCACCCATTGGAGACATGGAAAAAAAAGATAAGGCTGGCTGCCACATGAGGAAGAACCTCACGTCTTTGTGTGTGTTCATTTGAAAGTGAATTTCTAATATGAAATTCTCAATGAATTTTCCTACAAGAGATTTGGATAAGAAAAATAAAATCCAAATACTGGCTTAGAGCTCCTCTTTAAGGGGGGAATATTTCAGGAATTTGAAGATTGTCTCATTTTTGAACCACTGAGAGTTAGTTGTGCAATAGACTCTGTTGTATAAGAACTGTCATTTGTAGGTAATTTTTTATGCTATGTCTGTTGTAACAGATGCACTTTAATTTTGTTAATTTTTGTTGTGATTTCTGAAGACTATGTTGAAGTCACATGTAAACCATATTGCAAAAAAGTCCAAACCTTATTTTGTTTAAAAATACAATAAACCGAAAAATTCTGTGTGCTAAATATGACTTTAGCTCAAAAGACTTGCTTTGTCTTTTCAGCTGAAGACAAGATCAGCATGGCTGATCCTGCTTCTTCAAACACTGAAGTCATTCTTTTGTCTCTACAGACGGTGTGCTTGATTTATCCACTAAGAAGAGTCCTTGTGCTGGCAGCACCTCTCTGAGTCACTCTCCAGGGTGCTCCAGTACTTCGGGAAATGGGTAAGAGAAAGCAACTTACTATGACCTTTTAAAACTGTTTTTTACTAAAAATGTGTGCTTAGCTCCTGTTAATTTTAACTTACTTTTGGTGTTAACCCTTTGGAGTAATGTGTTTTCAACTTATACCTTTGGCAAATACCTTCACCCCACCTGCCAAGTAAGAGTTGTTGCCAACTGAAACAGGTTTAACTTGCAGTTAAGAACTCTAATATCTGTTATTTTGACCAGTTTGGTATTTAGCCAAAAATCTTTCCATTACCTGTTTCTTGGATTTAGTGATAGGTGATTTCCGTGGAGATGCAAGTTCAGTTAAATGCATGAAGAGTCTTAGAGGCTTTGCAATATATTTAGACTTCATTTCACTAAGGGGAAAGTTAGCTAAAAGGAAAGTTTATCTTAGGGGTAAAAATTATTCAGGTGATAAACCATGCTGAATTAGATTTAAATCACTGCATGATTTTTGTTAATATTTCCTAGCATAAACCATAATTTAGAAAAGGTTCTGGGGCAGGGAGCCTGGTAGTTCAGAAAACTTTAAATGTGACTTTTTGCATTTGCGATTTGTGCTCTGGTACTGAACAAATTTTTTAAAAAAATAATCACAAAGTACGTGTTGTACTACTCCTGCCTAATCAGTTTGAGGTGTGAAATAATGTTAAATTAAAACAAAATCTTTAGGTTTTGTATTTCTAATGGTTGCCATTTGCATACATTTGGAAACCCTTTACTCTTAGCTAGGGTTGTACTGGAGAGGCTGACTGGGACTAAGAGGAATTTTGAGTGTTGATTATCTTGAAGCTACTGTGAACAAGTAATTTTTGTGTTGAAGTGCAGAAGTAGTATATGGTTTAAAGTGCTATTTAATTGCTGGATTTAGCTTTATGATAGCCTTTGAAAAACTTGAAAATCTGAACTAACAACCCACTACCACCACCAATCCCATGTACTGCTAACAGCTGATTGAATTTTTGCATTTCTCTCTGGAAAAATATTACTGTCTCAGATTACTCCCTTCAAGATTACTTTTCCATTTAATCTTTCTATTAGTAAAATACTTCAATCCTTGTTTAAAAGTTAGTCTTAATACTTTTTCACAATTCTTTAGCATAAACTTTCCCCAGCAGCACTTCTCTTTTGATTCTGAACAGATTATTTTCAGCTTTATTTTCCTAGGAAGGCAGCAGAAGCCACTGAGGCTCTGTACTGTTTGTTCCCTTGTTTGTGAATCAAGTGAGGGCCAAAGTCCAACACACAGGGATGACAGGGCCAGCATCTGGCACTGTCCTGCTCGGTCCTGTGGGTCCAGAGAGGATGTGGCACCTGTGGTTACTTGTACAGGTGTGTGGTACAGTAGGCTGGCTGCAGTTTGTTTAGCATCACTAAGTCAGGTGTAACCCTCTATGAGCTGCCAGTATGACCTTTATTTAGGTGTAGAATCACTGGTGCACACTGTGATGCTGATACATGCTGTAGAAGGGGTGGAGAATGTACATTGTATGAGAGGGTTCTCTGGAATTGCAGATTTTGATCCATTTCTCTGGATTTTGTTCTGAATCCTGTTGACTCTTGTTATACACATCTATGACTTGTTGCATCCTGGAGAGAAGTGAACAGCATATATATCAAGCATTGTGTATGTTACGTGCCAGCTCCTTTCAGTGGATGTCTTTTCTCTAAAGACTTTTTAATCCCAGTGTGATGTTAAAAATAATAATGTAGCTTTTCAGTAGTATGTATCCTATCCTTAAATAATGCTGACTTAGCCAGAGGCCTTTGCACCAGTATAGTGTCCCAGAGCATTAAAATAAATTCTCTTTGTTAATCTGTATGTTGAACATGGAGAAATTTGGAGGTGGATTTTGAAACTAGTGTGACTTAATAACTACAGGGGGCTAAGCAATCAAAGCATTAAAATAGATGTGATTCTCTGCAGCAGTAGTACTTTATTTCGTAGAAAGAACACTTGTGATGAAAGGGAAATGGTAAAAATACATACTGCCTTTTTTTTTTTTTTTGTTAACCCTTTATCTGGATGACAGTTGGAACTTAGATCTTTCTTTTCCTAGCCATGCTTTATATCAAATGAGAATCAGGGCCATGTTTGTATGCAATTAGTTGTTAAGAGAGCAGTTTGGTAAATCCAGTGTAATGCAGCGTTTTTCTTTGTAAGCCGCAGTATCCCAGCTTTCATATTTGGTGCTTAATGAAAGTCAGGCAAATATCTTTGAGACCTGCTAAGCTTTTTCTTTTATCCTGAGCAGCAGTTCTTCAATATGATGTAAGCAAACACTATCCAGGGTTTCCACCTATGGGCAGATACTGCAGGTGGCAGTTGTATTTGCATGTTGAATATGTTGCACTTTGGCTTACTCTTTTATTACTGTGCTTGTTTAGTGGTAACGTCACACCAGTAACACAGTTGTGTGTAGATCTATGGCGATTGATTACTACTTTGTAATTAAGGTGCTATTTTCAGACGCTTGCGCGAAGTCTTTTCTACTCCGAGAATTTGTGAACCCAACCAGAGACCAGCCAACAGGTTTCATTTTKCTTTGCCCAAAAAGCTTCTCTTTTTTTGCGAACAAGTTTTAAAACTGACTGATGCTGAGACTTAAAAAAAAATTAAAAAAAAAAAAAAAAATTTAGAGAAAAATAAATAACACAAAAAGTGATGTTACCCAAGCAAGGCCTTCTAATAAAGGAGTGGCCCCCTCACCCATCCCTCCCTACCTGTGCAAGTCCTGCTCACATCAGTTTCCTTCCATCCAATTAGGCGACCTGGGAGACCCAGCCAGCACCATCCGGAGGGACTACAGAGTGGTGATGGGGTACCTCCAAGAAGCTTGCAGGATGGAACCAGGGAAGGTTATGGCCACTCCACATCTCTTAAAGTACCGCTGGCTCGATCACTCCAGATTAGTGAAGAACTGCTGAGCAGAAACCAGTTTTCTACAGCTGCCAGCCATGGGCCATCTGGACTACAGAATCATGGACAGCACTTAATATTATCCAGGGAGGCTTCTTGGGCAAAACCACACTACGAATTCAATTTCAGCCGCATGAAATTCAGGGGAAATGGTGCACTCAGCAACATCAGTGACCTTCCTTTTCTTACAGAAAACTCTGCCTTTCAAAAAATGGCACTTCAAACTAAACAGGATGGGAAAAAGGACGTGAGCCATTCATCTCCTGTGGATTTAAAGATACCACAAGTTCGAGGCATGGACCTTTCATGGGAGTCCCGCACTGGTGACCAGTACAGCTATAGCTCTTTGGTAATGGGTTCACAAACGGAGAGCGCGCTTAGCAAAAAGTTAAGGGCTATCCTTCCAAAACAAAATAGGAGAAGTTTGCTGGATGCTGGACCAGATTCCTGGGGCTCAGATGCTGAGCAGTCTACCTCTGGACAGCCATATCCCACCTCAGATCAAGAGGGAGATCCTGGCTCCAAGCAACCTAGGAAGAAAAGAGGGAGATACAGACAGTACAACAGCGAGATACTGGAGGAAGCAATCTCTGTGGTTATGAGYGGGAAAATGAGTGTTTCCAAAGCTCAGAGTATTTATGGGATCCCCCACAGTACACTGGAGTACAAAGTTAAAGAGAGGCTGGGCACTTTGAAAAACCCTCCAAAGAAAAAAATGAAATTAATGAGGTCGGAGGGGCAGGATGTTTCGGTAAAGATTGAATTAGATCCCCAGGGAGAAGCAGCACAAAGTGCGAATGAATTGAAAGATGAGTAGGGATGTTGTAGAGTGCCAATTACTTTGCAAACTGGGTGAGCACTACTGCATAGTTCAACCATCACTGAGCGCACCTGAGTCTCCTGTTTACTGCAATGCTCTTTCCTTTGCAGTTCAGCATAGACTTGTGTGAACACAGGTGAAAGATGTGCTCTGAATGTCACATTTGTAAATTTTTCTAGCCTGGTATGGCGCAGTTTCCCTCCTTCACCTGCCCACTGCCCTCTTTCTTTCTTTGTTCTTTTTTTGTTCTTTTTTTTTTTCTTTTGCCTTTTGCATGTTTCTCTGTAATAGAGAGTTGAGTTACCTCACAAAGAATGCAGATCTGTGGAAGTGGACATCTTGCCTGTAGAGCCTGCCTGAACTTCTGATGTTGGATTTTTCATATCTGCCTTTATAGAAATAAGTCCACTTTGTTAAACTGACACTCTCCTAAAACCAGGCATTTTTCAAATGAAAATCAGACTGTCATTCTTCAAAAATTTTTCAGAAATCTTTTTTTCCCCCCTTATTTTTGTTGATCCAGTTGATTGAAAGATTTAAGCTAAATCAAATTATTTAGGAATGGTACCTCTCTTGAACTCAGATTTGTCTACTAAATGRATAATCAATTGGGTCTAATTAGGCTCTCCACAGTTTTCTTTCTAAATTAACCGTACTTACCATTTGCTGTCTGCTTAGTGCTCACCCGGAGGGGAGGGAAGGGAAAACTTATATACACTACCTTCAGAATATGTCAGTTAATTATTTATAACACTACCTTCGCTGTAATTTTATTTGGTGTTTTTGAAGGGTGATATTTAGACTCACCTGCTTGAGGATGTAGCCTTATCTCACGGAAGACAAGCTTCTCACAGTCAGGAGCAGTCAGGGTACACTAAATGGTGTATTAGGGTATGCCTCATTATACCAGAACTATGGTTCTTTGTGACCTTTACACTTTTTACAGACTTGATTCTGAGTTTACTAAACTATGTGGTTCCAACAGCTAGTTTAAATGACTCTAATCTAGGGATGGGGGATTTGTGTAACAAACTACTGTGATACTGCAAAAAAGAAAAAAAAAAAGGAAAAAAAAAAGCCCACAAAATGGTGATCTCAAACATTACAACCTCAGTAGTCTGCCCAAATATCCGCATTAGTGAAGGAGCTTGTTAATGTTCAGGGAAGAAGTAAAACACTGGTAGCCTGATCTAATTCAGGCTCTGCATCATATCTATCTGTAATACTGTCAGGGTCGAACACTCAGTGAATGGGTGTTTCCTTTTTAAATATTACAGTTGCCAGTAGCAGGAATTAATTTAAGTCCTGCTTTTTTGTTGTTGTTTTTATTTCATCTATTTTGATAGTGGTTTAGCACATGCTAGAATAAGCATTTAAACACCRTAAAAAAAGCACTCCGTAAACCACAAATCTGGTTTTTTTTTCAATATAGTGATATTGTTATGATTATCTGGAGATCCAGGATAAGTTTTGTACAGAACTTTTATCTTTGATACTTTCTGCGGGAGTGGTCAGTAACTTAAGTGGAGCTTACTGGACGTACCACAACATGACCAAATCGGAATTGCTGGTTCTTCAGGTAGAAGCAATTTGGTCTTAATCTGTGCAAAAGGTAGATAGAATTACCATTTTTTCCCCCCATTTGCACAACCAAAAGAAGCATTGGAGTTTTTGTGTGAGAGCATTAAGTGATGTCAGTGAAAGTGGTTTCTCACAGTTCATGGGAGGGTGGCCTAGGTAGCCCTAGGGATGCTGAATGAGTTCTGAACAATTGATTCTATTAGCCTCTCCCCCTCCCCAGCAACTTCATATTTTCAAAGGTTAGGCACACCATTGCTGTTGTTTTAAATATGCACTGCTCATTCTTGAAATGGACTGGGCATTTGGCCCCAAGTATACTTTGGTTTTGTTTACTTAGTATATTTTAGTCCTCAAAATCCTGGTTCCTTGTAGTTTTCTAGTTGTCATCTTGGCATTTAAAGCAGTTTAAGCTCAGTAGCAGTATATAAACTCTGCAATATGTTCCAGTTTAGCTGGTGATTGCAATAAAGGCGCAGTTTAAGGTGTGGTTTCATCCGCTGTTGGAGGTTGTGGTAGAAAGTTTGTTGCAAGTTAAAAAAAAAAAGTAACACAGTTTTACTGTTGAGAGAGGTTTAACCTTTTGCAGTTGTCTTTATTTAAGCAACATGAGTTGAGTTTTATAAAACTTGTCACTGTAGTGTACGTGGAGTGCTCATTTTACTAACCTAAATATTTTGTATGTGTATGTTTAAGTGGGTGACAATCGTGCAGCAGAAGAATGGTGTGCCTACCCTTTAATGCTGCAGTTTTAAAAGCGAATTTGTCTTGTCATTTCAGACTGTAGGCTAAGAATTGTAAATAGATAGTGAGAAGTTGAGTACTCTTTATTTGCTTTGGTTAGAAAGTGGATTTAAAAAAAAAAAAACAACAACAAACCAAACACGTAACTTTCTCAGTTTAAATGTCCTGAGACCTGAAGATTGTAATACTCATGACTACAAAGCTTTTAAACACAACACTTGATCTGTGATAACTTAATATTCAGGTAATCTTTCTTTTTCAAGAAGCTTTTGAACAACCATATTTCCTCCAAAGGTCTCTGTTTAAAAAGGAAAAAAAAGAAAAAGTGTAGATTATTTTTTAAGCACTAATTGCATTACGTTGGTAACTGCAATATGAAATAGCCATTATTGTTTTGTGAAGCATGGTTGAGATTAGTTAGTGGTCCCTTTTTAAAATTTCATGAGCCTCTCAAAAAATAAAAACAAATTTAAAAAAAAGCTGCTGAATATTCAAAAGATATATATTTTACCTTATTGTAGGTTTTGTAAATTTAGTCTGTAATATTCAGGTGCACCTTTTAATGTTACCTTTTTGTTTCAAAGTCCCATCTAACGTATTTTCTCTGAGGTGATTCATCACTTAAGACTAGTATCACTTTAAGTGCTGCAGTGATCACTAAGATTTTGTTTCATTTTTCACTACATATTTTTTGCAGGCGCTTTCAGTGTAGCTAACTAGTAGTATTTGGGATCATTTTAAATATATGATTGGAATTAATGTTTGTCCATTAGCATGCTTAATTTTCTGCTGACCAGCAGTTTGCATGGCCAAAATCCCTGGTTGACCATATTTTGGTGTGGGAAGGTGTGGTTCACTGCGGTCTTTGTAACAAAAGCCTTGTTTCTCATCTTATTTCTGGTAAGTGGATGCTTATGTTACTTGGATCACTTGGACAGGAGAAGGGTTTAAAACCTTTCTCCTGCTGCTCTTCTGAGATCGCATTAACGTGTAACATAGACAAACTGCAACCCTGTAAAAATCGAGACGTTGTTAGGAGGAGACCTTTCGGGTATTTTTGTCACTAGTTTTCTCTTATTCCCGAGGATGTCCATCTGATGTAGTTATTGGACTTAACAGTATTGTTGTGTACTACGTTGATGTAGCTGAAAAAGCCTGACAGCAAGAAACTGTGAATTATATTTGTGGCAGTCTCTGAAAACTAGTTTTTCAGTCCAAGTACCATGAAGGAGAATCCCCCTCCCCTACCCCATCCTAGAAAAGTAATTTTATATTTTGTGTGTATAAAGTTTTAAGAATCGAAGTTTCATATTGTACTGAAGTTTAGGTGTCGCTTGGTAAATCTTTGCTGCAGCATATAATTGAAGATGAGTAAGGCTTAGTGTGGTAGGGGTCCTGGTGTGGAGTTAATTATCGTACAGTTCTGGTGAGAAAGCCCAACATGTATGAAATGTGTCCTTTTTTTTTTTATTTGGACTTGTAAGATGTAAAAGTGCTTTTTTAGAACTCTGACCTATTACAAACTATTACCTCACTTTCAGCCAGCTGGATCCTCATTCCACAGTGTTGTAGGCATTATTGTGGCCGTAATGCTTGAGTACAGCTATAGAATTGAACGTTTCCAGTTGATATTGTATGGACACGTTTCTGGACTCGTTTTTATTTCTGTCTAAAGATAATTTATTTTCCAGTCATTCCCTGATTATTTTCTAAAGGTTCAAGACAGTTTCCTTTAGAATTTCTTGTTTTTTCCCGGTTGCACAGGAGAAGTTGCTGCATAAGCAATACAGGTATGCCTTTACTTTCTTTTTGTTGCAGAACTCAAAACTTGATGCTTGCATTACCAACCCTACTGCTAGACCTGAAGTCAAACTCTGTACTTCTTTGGCAATTGGAGAGAAAATGATATTTAACAATGCAGGGGTGCAGATAGGAGAACGCCTCTAGTAAGGGAACATGTTCAGCTTCTGTGTTCTCTTGCAACTCCTACATCACCTTTTTTGTAGAACTGGAGGATATTCATAAACGTGGAGGCAGCTGCACRTGTGTTTAGACTGGGTAAGAGCAGACAAGGAATAGTCTGTGCTTTGTCTTGTGACAGGCCAATGTTTGCATCTAAATATTTCTTCCTTGAGTATCCAGGAGTACATTGCCTTCCCCTGAAAATTCATGGGAGCTGGCAAAGTGATTCAGGGGCTTTAGGGTTGAGTAAGCTTTGTGGAACAACTTTTTTAGTTCTGATTGAATTGCTTTTTGTATCATCTGCAACGATTGTTATACAGGCAAAACTGGAATTGCCATGTGTTTCTTTCCAGTTCACTTTCAAGTAATGCTCTTAAGATGTCCTTGAGTCTTAGGAGAACACAGTGTCCAAGGAGTGAAGGGAGCACTCTGCTGTTCCCTTTTTTCTCAAAAACAGTGTGGCTGCATCTGTAATGTAAAAACTTCTTTCTTCAGTGAAGACAAAATTTGAACTCTTCAGTGTAAGAATGCATACACTCGTTGCAGTCCAAACTCTTATGAAGGCAAAATTATTAACCTTACTGAGAACTATGTCACAATATTTTAAATAGCTTAAATTCTCTGCCAAATGTCAGAAGTAGGATGGGAAGGGTTGTTTCCCTCATTTTCAGGAGGATCAGAAACTTCTAGGTATTCCCCACAAATGTTTCAGAAATTAAATGTAATTTCAGTCTAGGTCAATGTTGCTTTTTCTTGGCACCAGTACATAATGTTCACTAGTATTAGTTTAAAAAGCTGTAAAAAAAATAGTTTTGAGACTAGTTTTGGTACTATAAAGGTTTCTACTTGATCTTGAGTTATATTGAAAATTAAGTAATTGGAACCTTCAGAAACCTGAAAATCTGCACTGCTAGTTATATGCAGTTCTGATGAATGTAGCAGATAAGGTAGCCACTATAGTAACTCATTTCAAATTATCCAGTGTTTAAACACAAGGCACTGTGATGATCACTAGACAGAGAGATTCTACAAACTCAAAATGATCTGTAGATCCACTTCACATATGCCAGAGAAAACTGTTAATTAGTTACAGCATTCCAGTGTCCATCTCTCTGCCTCTTTCCTGTTCTTTGACTGGGGCCAAGTCTCTAAACCAGTATTACAGCAGCAGTTTTGGATGGAATTATGCCTAAATTCAGGTATTGTCATAAAACCCTTCATATTAAGAGAGCTTTATTTAATCCTCACAAAAATCTCTTAGCCCAATTGCAAAATCAGTTTTCCTGGGTGACATACTATGAAGGAGGATTTTTTTTGGCCTGTCCAGGGCATTTAATTTACCTTCTTAAAAACAAGCATCCCCACCCCTGCCCCTGTGCTTGTCTCTACTGAATTGATAAGTACAATTTAGAAGGACTCAAGATGATAACTCTACCTTAGGGAGCAGGGATTAGGACAAAGGCTTCATTCTGACTGGAGCAGGAAAAGTTAACATCAGAAAGAATTTCTGTCATCATCACCTAGTACACTTTATCTTAATGTTGTTTTCCTACTCGGAAATAATGAGGATACTACTACAGCTACTTTTACAGTTTATCAATTACTTGGTGCTACATTTCTCAAATATTTTTGCAGATAATATTTTTTATGCCTGCGTGAAAGCATGTAAACTATATGGTCACTATAAAAAGCACTTGTCTGACCTATTCTAAAGTACCAGAAAAGGGATAAATAACTGCAGCACTTTTTCTGTTACATGCCAGAGTCTTAATTAAATCTGGTCTTCAGGTTATGAGATACTTTAAATGTACAATCTAGGATCATTAACGGCTTTTCAGGTCAGATCACAAGGTCTCTTGGGATATTAATCTGTCTTTTAAAGACTAGTACAACAAAATATTCTGGGGTTCAGGCAGGGGATGTATACCACATGCCTGGTATTTTTAACTAATCATTTCAAATAGGCCATTTCAGGGCTTGACATTTGGAATCTGGGATGATGGGTAGGGAAGGGAAGTTTCCCAAACTGAGAAAAACATTTTGGACCGTTGTTTAATGTTCAGTTTGAAAACTATATCACAAGAAAAATGGGTAGGGATTCTTTCTCCCTTATGCCTTCAGGGAATGAGTAGTATTTAGAATCTCTGGCTGAAATTCAAGCCTTTTTACCATGTAAATTTTTAATATAAACTCATTGACATGCTTTTTACATCTGAGGACTGAAAATGGATCTTAATGTTTAAGTTGTGGAATGGTATATTTCTTAAATGAAGGGGGAACATTTAAAAAGAAATAGATTAGAATACCAGCATTAGTGAGCTTAAGGAATTTTAGTATGTAATAGCAAAGTATAGCAAAGTATTTGATTAAAAAATTAATCTTGAATTGCTAGTCTGTAACTAGGTGCATTCTAATTTAGCAGGTGAATATTCTTTACTTATCGATATATGATGGGCTTTTTGCAAATAGAAACCTTTATCTGAGTCCCACGTGTTGCTTGTACTGATGGGATGTATGCTTACAGCAGCTTACTGCTGCTTTAAAATGTATAAAATGTTTTGAGTGTTTGCTCATAACTCTTTTTAACCTCCACTTGTTAAATTGTCAGACATTGGTATTTTATCAGTCCGCAATGTAAGTTTAAACTAATGTTCTTAGGAATCCAACTTGTACACACACTGTTTAAAAACCCTCAGGGACAGTTTACACACTATCCTCACTCAATTCAGGTACTTGTACTCTCTTCTTAAACCTAGCAGTGACTTGTATTTTGTTTTGCTTTTCTTTTGACGTGCTGATAGCACATCCTTGATGAATGTCAACTTAAAACTCAGTTCAGGTATCCAGGTATAACTCAGCCAAACAGATTTTAAAGCTGCATATTTACTCTCCAGCACACAGTGCCTCAGACACTTATAGTGGCATTCTGTATATT
Source organism: Amblyornis subalaris (assembly GCA_018881555.1). Classification (NCBI taxonomy): domain Eukaryota; kingdom Metazoa; phylum Chordata; class Aves; order Passeriformes; family Ptilonorhynchidae; genus Amblyornis; species Amblyornis subalaris. The sequence continues at coordinate 3,376,965 of JACAXG010000003.1, forward strand.
CAGTTATTACTACTGAGCAGATCGCGTGGGGGTTCCTGGTATGTATTGTAAGAAATTCCTATGTATATTATATAATATGTATTATATTATATACATATATAGTATATATGTTATCTTAAACTTATATATTTTAAAATGCCACTACTAGCCAGCGCAGCTAAAAATGAAATACATTCCCAACTGCTTCTGCGAACAGCAGAGGCAGCTTCTTAACGTGGCTCTTGCTTCTCTCTCACCATAACTACTTCTAACCTCAAGCACGGGTCCTTGGCTGTCTGACCTCTACACTCTAGTTATGCAATGTCCTTAGAGAATTCTGTGCACTGGCCACTGTGATGGAAACCAATGGGCCGGGAGTGCTTTGAGTTTATTAGTAATTGTTCTGCCAAAGTTGGTGTTTGTATGACAAGCATGTAAACCTGTCAGATAATCAGCAGAGGTCCAGGTTGGTAACGTTGTCTATAATCGCTTCCACCTCCTGGGTAGGACCAGACCTCATCAGGTGCCTCCTCTCTAAGGCTGAGCACTGTTCACTGAACACCTGTAAGTGCCAGGCCTCTGTCTGCGCTCGCCTGGAGGCCAAGCCTGAAATTATAATCTGCTGTTCTGCCTTCATGGTGATCTGTTGGCAGTAGCAAGTCAGCAACACCTCTGCTTTATTATTTGACACTTTACATCTAAAAAGTCTTCTCTTTCTATTTATGTAACCCATAGTCTTTGAAGAGTATGGAAAATGGCATTTCTCTCTGACCTCTAGAAGTTCAAGTGTCATGGGAAAAAAAGACAGGAACCCCCCCTTTACTCTTATGGACCTCATTTCAATATACTGTTTACAGTTTGACGGAATTGTATAATTTAATATTTCTCTTGTACTGTAGTTTATATTTATTTACAGATTTTTTTTGTACTGTGTGATTTGAATTTTTTGTTCCTTGCTATGATCAATGTTTTATGTAGTAGAGCACTTATGATCACAAATTAAGGTTTTTGGTTTGATTGCACTACATTAATTTTTTTAATGCAGTTCTGATTTTTTGACTGGACTAAATAAGCTGTGTCTTAATGTATGTGATAAGTACTTTTAAATTTTTATTTCATGTGGTCCATTTATTTTTTGCATTGTATGTCAAAGCGCTAATTCTCTTGTTGTGCATGTGTAAGATTTAATGGCTCCATTGTATTATTTGACCATGTCATTTTGGAAACACATTCCCAGCTGTAATGTTGTGTATGGTAGTTTTCACTGGATGCTAGACTTTTCAAAACCACTATTCTTCTAATAAATTTTGTTGTGAAAAACTTCAAGGGGTTCCAATTCTGTTGTTTCTAGCGTGCTTTCTAAATGCCTGCACTAATAGCCCAAGGATATGAGATRCAAAGTATCACAAATGGGAAGAAGCAGGGGAGGAAGTGAAAATAGAAGGTAAAGCAATTTCTGGCTGAAAGATTGAGCTTTGGAATCTCCATACTCCGTTGGGTTCTTGTCCTAAATAGGATTGACGATAAAGCTGCTTTAGCAGCTGGGTAGAGAAGACATGTGAAAGCTGAAATGCTGTCTCATAGCAGCCCAGTCCCATGAACTCCCGTACTCTRATTTGCGCTTCCCTACTGGCCACTGTAATTTCTTTAATGGTAAATAATTTATCCAGTGAAGAACCAACAGTCTCTCGGGAGGGAAAATAAAAGGTGATGTAGTGATGTTCACTGAGCACTTAGTAATGAGCCAAGGTGGGCACAGTGGTAGTGAAAGYGTGGCCGGAGCCTCGTGTGGGTCAGTTTTTGGCTGTGGGGTGGCAGTGGGCAGTGTGCCAGTTTGGGCGGTGGGGCTGTGCACTGGAGCATGCGTCACCAGGCACAGGCATGATTCTTAGCTGCTCGCCAAAGCACCGGTGTTGCCTTTATTTTCTCTGCAGCTTTATTTTCTCTGCTCTTCCTCCACAGAGGGGGCGGGTCCCCAGCTTCCCATTAGCGCAGGGAAAGCTCCAGCAACTCCATCGTGCTGTCCCCCTGCACAGGGACACAAGGCAAATCCAGCGGTGACACCACACTGCAGCCAGCCCTTCTCAGAGATCCATGTTTACTTTCTCGTGACTGTACTTTGGGTTGAACTACTTTTGCCGTTATGCATTATTGATACTGAAATGCTGAATACTAAAAAGTAGGTTACAGTAAGTGGTRTATAATGGAACCCACGTGAGTTTAGGCATTTCTGCTAACCTTTGTGTTCAGTTCTAGCATGATTTTGAGAGTGATGCATAAGGATTTCCTAGCTTTAGGAAAATTCATAATGCTGCACAATGTCTAGCCCAGGTTTCTTTTCTCCTGAGGAATTGCCTTTCTTCGTGTGTGCTATTGAAAAGTAGGTAATTTAGGGTTTGCATTTTTCAGTGCCTTTTTTTTTAAGATCCTGAAATAACTGTTACATTACAAACTAACTATTGTATTCCTTGTATACTAATACTGGTATTAAAAACAAAAAGCAAAATGAAAATTGGATGTTGTCATTGGTTTAGCTTCACCAGGCAAATCTCTCTTAAATAAAAAACTTGGTTTAACTAGAGACTGCATTTTACACTTATTCAGGAATACTGAGTCTTTATGTGTAAATGGCTTGAAAGCCTTGTGCAGTAAACTATCATTTATCATATTTTTTTTCTATGTCTGAATACATCTGTCAAATCTATGAAAATAGCCTTTGAAAGTGATGAACCATATTCCCATCTGCCATTCTTTAGGATGCATTACACTGTGCAGACTTGTCCCAGAACATTTTTAATCGACACTTTTAGTCCTGTGATTATCGCAAATACCAAGTTTTTCTGCTTTTCCTGAAGGACTTGCTGATGGTCTCGCACTGTTAGGCTGAAATTGTTCAAACTTAAAGGAACACAGTCTTGATTTCTTCTTTTAATGCTGTTTCCTGTATCATGATGAGATTGCACAAGATGTTGCACCCAGACCCAGAAAGAAGCATCCATGCTGTTGAATCTTACAAAAGTAGAAGAGAAACACAATTAGCCCTAGGCAGCTTTAAAGTCACCTGCTAATTTCCTTCAGCTTGTTTGGACCAGGGTGGGTTTTGAGCTGCTCAGTCTGTAATTGGAAGAGGCAGCTGTCTCTTTTGAACCTGCAGGAGCATATCTGCTCACCTTCTGAAATCACAGATGTTTCATGGAGTAGCACTGGACTGTACCCCCACATACACCTGCGTCACTTGCTAAAATGCAGATACTTCCTCAGATGTGAAATGAGAGGCTCTGCTAATTGCTCCTTTGTGGAAATGAGAGCTGCTGGGAGAAGAGCAGGAATCTTCAGGTCACTACCTGAAGTGTTGAGATTTAAACTAAACCTGTAAGTAAGCAACTCCCTGAGCTCAGCATGAAGGATCTGAAAGTTGGAAATAAACTTAGGTTTTGTGAGTGAAGCTGGTTTAATTAAGGGAATGCCTGAGCATCACAATTTCACCTTCCTCTATAACCAAAGCCAGGCCCTTGTGTCATGGCTCCTCAGAGTCAAACGGCAGCGGCGCAGAGCTTGCTCTGGCATCTGCTGGTAAGGCAGATCACCAGTGGCTTTCCTGCCTGAGCATGCTGAGCTCTCTAATTTCCTAGAGGCATGACAAAAGTGGGTCTGGGGGAGGGGGAGGATTTAAACCCCGACTCAGGAAGATACTTCAGCAAATCACTATTTTCTTAATCTGCAAGCTCTGCTCTGGCAGATGCCGAAACAAGGGTACTGGCTGAATGGAGGTTTTAATGGGATCGAGTAGCAGGTTCTTGGACCTGTTCAGGAACGTGATTCATGTACAGAGGAACAGAGGTACAGACCAAAAGCAATTTCAAAAAACTGAGTTTGAAGTGTTAGGGCAAATCTAGGATTATGGACTTTGATACAGTGAAGGTGGCAAAGAGATTAAAGAGAAAGTTGATCTTTTTAATGTAGTTATTTTTGAAACACTTTAATAGATGTTATAATGCTGGAAGGATCCTGATTTGCGAGAGTGCTGTTTCCCCTGATCTGGTACATTTGATGCAGACTCTGTAACTTAAAATCCAAGGTGTTCTCAGTTGTTTAGTAGGAAATTCAAAAGAAATCTGAATGACTTCACACCTATGAATTATGAATTAATGAAGTTCCTTCTTGCCCACCTACTTGAAAACCCCAGACAACACAATCTTTAAAAGCTCTCTTTTGGTATCATGAAAAGGGAACACAAAACAATTGCATCTTGTTTTTACAGGTCACTTTGAACGAATCAAAGTTACAAGTCACATTTGAAATAAAACTTCTGAATATCTTCTCTTGCTGCCTCCTCCTCTGCAGGTGTCTCACAGCTCTGCAGGAGGTCTGTTCTCTACACACTTAACTAAAAGACAGATTTTTGTATGAGATGGCTACAGCTCAGATTTCCACGAATTGTTTAAAAGCTCGGCTAAAATTAGAAGCGCTTAAGGTATACTTCAGAGCATAGAAATATAAGCACTGCTGCCTGAACATATAAAAGTTGCCTGTATGAAAATACAGCTGCATCCCCCTAAGGAGCCAAGCAGAGTCCTGGACCATACCCTACCCAGCACCCACAGTAACACCGTGAGGGATGGGGCAGAGGCTTCAGCTGTCGCCTGTGCCTGAGCCTGCAGTGGATCCATTGACATGTGGCTTCTGCCTTGTCTCCCTGTCTGTTTTCCAGGACTGGCTTGGTCACTGCTTGCTTGCCTATCTTTGCTGGGCTCCTGCTCCAGGTGTAGGTCAGCCAGCCGTGTGCTGACAGGAGTGGTTCGTCTGTACAGGATTATCAGCAAACTGCCTATAAAAATTACAGTGCTAAATCAGTTACACCTGCTACGGTTTGGAATTTTTGGGTTTTTTTGCTGGTGTGCACCAAGGTCCCATTGTCACATGTCCCACATCCCTTCTGCCCAGCTAATAAAGTGCAGGGCTTGCTTAACTCGTTTTGGAATTACATTCCTAACTTTGAAAGGGCCTTTTATGGTTTCCTTTCTTAAAGCCAAGCCTTTGACTGTGCTTTTCTTCTCCCTGAGAAGGCTGTGACACTAATTGTTGAGTTACTCTGGGACTTCAGGGAAAACCTGACACTAGGAGAAGCTGAACAGCCTCCCTGCACGTGTGAAGGGGTTTTTCATACACACAGCCAATATCTGTGTGGGCACCCTTGCTGTAATCTAAGCCTGAGGTGGTTGCTTGGAGGATCCAGTGGTTTCCACCACGTTCCCCTTTAAGGTGAAGGTGGTGGTATAGTTTTTTCACGCTTTCAGGTGCACTGTGGTCACACATGGCATCTCCCTCAGATTCCCTTCAGGCCTTTAAAGCAAGTAGCTGCGTGTGAGGTGTTAGCAGTGGTTTAAAACAAGCTATTTGACTTTGAAAGGAGACTGTAAAAAAAGACCTTATAGGATTCTGGTTTTGAATAGGAAACTGTCATAGAAAATATACTCTGTACAGAAATACAAGTTTTTCTTTCTGATTTCTAGCCATCAAAGATCAGCTCAAGGTGTGAAAGCTAAACAAGCTTACTTGGTACCTGAAGTGTGGTCGTTAATAACTAAGTTCTGGTCGGACTGTGGTGGCAGCTGCCTGACCTCACTGCTCTCTAGAGGTTAGCCTAACTGTAATTCCATGAGGTTTGCTGCTCATGCATTAAAAAAAATAGATTTTTGCTCCTATTTCAGGCCCTGTATTGACTGTTTTCTAATAGACACAAATGTGTATGGTAAGGGTGACTGCTTGACTGCTCTTTAATTCTAGCTGCCTTGCCCATACCTGTCCTTATGTCGGTCCATTTAGTTTTGTTTGAGTGTAGACTGGATTGCTAATTGATAAAAGGAAAAATAACATAACTCTGGATTTAAAAGAAATATGCTTTGCACTCATTTAATGATGCTATTAAATTAGGAGTAATAGTTGCATAATATAATGTAATAGTATAATATAATAGTATAATAGTTATAAAGCTGAAAATCAAAGTGACAAAGGTAGTGGCTTACTGGTGGCAAAGAGCAGATTGATGAGGTTTGGGTTTTGGCTGTTTCATCTGTTCTTTGATAGCTCATGAGTGAAAAAAGGACTTTCACTGCAAGATTTATAAGAGTAGTGAGGCCTCAGCAGGACAACAGGGGATCTGGCACTCAGCCTTCTGGGGGTCAGAATTCCCACAATGTGCATGGTTTGGGCTCTGGTGTCGCCATCTGAATATCTGAGTTGCTGCAAGGAGGATTTTTCAGAGGTGGTTTAGCTGTGATTTCTGGGTATGGTCCCGTTTGGTATTTCTCTGGTCATAAAAAGCACAGTGAAAATGCCAACATCCTGTTAGGACTGTTGTCTCATTACAACTGCATGGTTAAATGTGAGTTTGTTTCTGTGATCTCTCAGGGTTTGCGTAGTGCACTTACTGTTAATACAATAAAAAACGTCTGCGGTAGAGGAGATCTCTGAGTGCTTGATGGTCAGCATGTGCTAATGGGTCATCATTGCTTTAGTTTCCTCTGTGAAGGTTGGGGACTCATTTTCCTCCTGGTGAGACCAGGAAAGCACAGAAGTCAGAGGGAGGCAATCTGTGAAGGCATCTTGGGGAGATCTGCGGGCCTGTGATGCTCGCTCTTTCCTTGCTGTGCTTGAGGAGTGATGAGTCACTTCTGCTTTTTCCAAAGGACCTGTTCCTTTGCAGGCATAGACTGCTGTTGATAATTTTTTTCATTTTATTTTTCCTTTCATGACAAACCCAGCAATTGATGGGTTTTGTCACCAGTATAAGGAAACAAACAATACCTATCATTTTGCTGTGGAAAGCAAAATTGCACAGAGATAAAAGTACATTTCAACTGCAGCATCCATTTATAAAGGGTAAAATGCCAAAATTGAGGAGGCTTTAAATATGGTAAATACCCCTAAAGAAAACTGGGTGTATTAGTAGTGATGACATATTACATACTAAGCAAGGTGTAGTTGCCTACCTCAATTTACGACATAGCTGCACAAATATTGGATGTGTGGGGGAAGATGGAACCTTTCTTAGTGGACATTTGCCAGGGTCRGGTGAGGCTTGGACTTGTTAGTCTTCCTTTAGCATTGTGATGTGTGACAATATAAACAAAGGAGAAAAATAATTGTGGGCCAAGATATCAAGGTGAATTTTTGAGAGGAAGAATAGGCTCTCTTAAGAGAGGGAGGAAGGACAATAGTGTGTAATGACAAGGGTTAAAAAAAAGATGATGTGAGRGATGTGCAGAAATGGAAGGATGAGAGGTTTGAGCTGAAGGGGAGGGGTGTGCATTAGCGCAGAGGAAATCTCTCCTCACTGGTGTGCATAGAGACATTTCCTGCCTTATGTTTTGGTTTCTTAATAGTTATCTGACTATAAAATTAACCTACATCATTTAATGGTAGTTGAATGGCAGCTAAATTAACCCACTTTCAAAATAGAGCTTACCTAGCCCGTCAGCTCTGAGACAGTGTCGTCCCCAGGCATCCAGGGCTGCAATCCACTTCTCTGCCTTAACCTATTTCCCAAGCAGCCAGCCAAAGTGGTGCATCAGAAACAGAGTTTTCTGCTCAGCCCAGCAGCTGGCAGAGTACGGACTGGTATCAAACCACTAATTCATATTTCACTAGGSACTTCCTTGCAAGGAGGGATAGCGTCAGCATGTGGGGAGTGCTGCCATTAGGAGATGTGATACTGTTTCTATTAACAATGTGGCCTTGATTAGCTGAGGCCCAATTATCTGAGTCTCCAGGTTATCTGAAATGGGGTCATATCCCCCCAACGTCTGTTAATTACACCCAAGATAGCCTCTGCTCTCCAGATGTCTCCACTGGCCCCTCCCAAGCTTTGGTGACCGGGCTGTGCTGAGTGTGGTTAGATCTAGTGAGTGCTCTACCTGGCTGCTGCAGTTGGTTTTTAATATCCATGTTGGAAAAAACCCCCAACCTGGATAAATGCAGACTTTAAAATCCTTGGAGACTTCTAGTAATAGGCAGTGGCTGTGCGTGGCAATGTGTCTGTTAGAGCTAGGACCACCGAAGTCTGCGAGAAGGGTGTCCAATGCATTTGGGTTCTTCCACCTTGCAATGTAGGTTCAGGTTAGGAGGAGAAGGTGGGATTTCTCACAACACAGCCTATCCTGCTCACAGGCCTTCATTTACTGCAGATGAGTGCACCTTTGGTGGGAGTTTGCCTTTTGTTGAACCTCTGCACTTGCAGTGATTTCAACTGACCTGTGTGTGTGCATGTCTGAAGGTTGGGGAGGGAGAGCTTTGTCCCCAGTGTGCTGCAGGACAGACAGGAACCAACAGCGATGGACTCAGAGCAGGGGAGAGGCCATACACCTGCCTCACTGCAGGTCCAGAGCCAGTATGCATTCCCAACTCATACCTGGGACTGTTAAAGATACTCAGAGCATCCCTCCCTGCTCCACAGTCTCTGTGGTTCATTCTCCTTTCGCTTAACTGGGTGCTGCTTTTTTTAAAATGTGCAAAGCTGTGAAAATCATTGTAAGAACTTTTTTTTGCATGCTTTTGTTATCTGTCTTCTAGTGCTGTTTTTCTATCTATTCCGGTCTTCTGGTGCTATCTATCCTTTTGGAGCACCTAGCTCAGGGAAAATTCTGGGTACTGCCTCAGAAAGAAACAGTCATGGTAATTTTTTCTCCTTAAAGAGAAGATCCCAAATGATCTTGATAATTAGAAAAATTAGCRAGGACAATTCTAGAAAGGCTTTGAAAGCTGGTATGTAAAATAATATTTCCAACATGATAAATTTCCCTTGGTTTTAAAGCAATAGCTCAGTGGTAAGATATTTAATTAGTCATTAAATATTGTATTAGAAGTATCACAGTGATGATAAACTACTATAGAATACGGTTGGGTTTAGGGGAAGGTGGGAGTCAAGGAAGTTATGACAGGAATATAAAAAAGCAAAACTTATTTGAGGCTGCTATTGGGTTTTTTTTGATGTAAAACCAACTTTGGTTTGTTTGATTTCTATTTGGTTACAGGTGGGGAGAAGTGATTTTTAATGTTAACTACTTTAAAAAATAAATAAACAAATAAAAGACACTACTCTGAAGGGTTAAAAGTCTGAATCTATAATGGATGTCTGTTATTTCTCCAGTCAGTTGGCTTATTGTACAACCTGGATACCTCGATGAATACATGCAGCTGACAAAAAACCCCAACCAAACAAAACCCATCTATAACTTGTCTCTTCCTGCTTTTCAGCTGAAATACAAGCTCAGTCCATCCCCACGTGCGTCACCAAGGACGGAGTAAATTCAGGGGCCTTGAGAACCTGGCAGCAATATTTCCATAGTTATTTTGGCTGTGCTTTGCACAACTCCAGCTTTTAATTTAGAGAAGGAAAGTGCTTTTTCTCCTTCCTAGCTGTTATGTGGAGCCTCAGCTCTTTGCATGCTGCTTTTCTATTTTTTTTCAATGCAGTGAGAGAGAATTACTGTAGCACCCACAGAGGTGTGAAGGGACTCATTCATCTGTGTGGGGAGTGTTAGGTGCCAGGCATATTTCTGAGGATTGAAATACAGGCATTTAAACCGGTGCATCCAGTGTCAGCCTTTAACTGGGGCTTGGAGAGATGAGCTCCAGAAAATCTTGCTTCAGTGGCTTGCACTATTCGTGCGCACRGCTGATTTGCCCATCCCCTGCAAGGGATCGCCGCATCCGCTCTGCCAGCAGAAGGAAGCGCGTCCTGCACCTCTCAAAGCACAAGCTCTGTGCTGCAGCCATGAGTGGAGATGGGTTTGAGCACGGTGCCGCGTGTCAGATGGTCCCACGCTTTTCCCAGCATGTTTGCTTTTGCACAGCCGTTCCAGCAAGCTGAACTGGGACTGGCAGAGAACCTATTTCCCCCTTCTGCTGGGTGAGACCTCTGCATGCAGCCCTCCAACACAGGCAAAGCGAACCCATCCTTGGCAACTCACAGCACAGCTGCTTCCAAGCACACACTTAGCATGCAGGATTCACTGTGCCCCTGAGGCTGGGGTCAGCTCACCTGACTGCCAGCAGTGAGCAAACTCCTTTTAAGAGGCTGCTTCTCCTTTGCAATCCCTCAAAATGGCATTTCCACTTGCCCTGAAAAATAAGTTAAGTGGTTGAAACCAGGAGGGCTGGAGGTGCCACCCAAGGGCATCCAGAGGCGCTGCCTTAGACCTTGGGCCCACAGTGGGCATGGTCAGTGCTTTGAGTTCAGCCGATGGGGAGCATTGCTCACCAGTTAGTCTTTCTTCTTAGTCATCCTCATTTCTCAAATCACCACTTTTAGTCAGGTTTCCAAGACATCTTCAGCTTGGTGGGGTACTTGAGTGGTACCTCTGGTTTTGGGTGGTGCAAGGCAGCTCTCTGCTGACTGGCGCAGAGTCAGCTGTGTAGCAGCAGGAGAGGGAGGGGAAAGGTCAYCCCCATGAAAATACTGAATTGGATTTTATAAGTTTATAGCTATGTTTTGTTTCTTTTACAGAACTATAATCCTGATGCTTAGAGTGGTCTGAAAGGAACAGAAGCACTTAGCCTTGAACTTTTGTTCTGCTGCTGCTTCTTGTGCCTCTGAGGTACAAAACATACCTGTAAACTTATAATCAATCAAACTGATGTTCAAGGGCTGAAAAATGAAACCCAAAAAGGGTACAGGCTTCATGTTCAATAGTGAGAAACTTGGGGTGGGCAAACCAGAAGATTGCAGTTGGCAATCAACAGGTTTTCGGAGACCGGCTTCCCAGGTAGGTTGGAATGAACCACCTGATTTCTTTCTCCGTCTCTTTCTTCCCCTCTTACTCCCCCCTCCCAAATACATTCTTGAGCCAAAGGCAGGCTGGGCTGCCCCTAAAACTCTGTTTCTGGCGTTCACAAGCGGAGCAAGCACAGTGTCACCCTGGTACCACTAGAAGGAGGAGATATGACAACCCCACYAGTGGACTGGGGGCACTACAGGAGCTGGGAAGAGCTCCTCGGGCTGTGTAGAGGGAAAACCAGATAACTTGGCCTTTCCTCCCCATACTGTAAATCCTCTCTCTGTGTAGTCTATAGGTGTTATGGACTGACAAACCTCTGCCTTGTCCCAGCCCCTTCATCTCCAACCGCGTGGCCTTTGTTAGAAGCCCCAGGTCCCCTCCAGCAAGAGCTGGGGGAGGGTTGACTTCAAACTCCACTAAACAGTGGAGGCACAATGCAAACAAATGTATTGCAGCACGCAGCTATGCAAATAGCTTCAGAGCGCAGCACGTTTTCCCCAGCATTAATTGCTGCACCGCCGAGGTTGCGTAGCAACAGCTCCGCTTGTGTCTCTGACAGCTCCTGCCCCTTGATGCCTCTGACACCTTCTGTGGCAGGCAGGAAAGGGGAAGAGAACAGGGCTGCCCTGGGAAAGCTAGAAGGGCCGGGAGGTAGTGAGGGGCTCTGGTGATAAGATTCGCTTGGGTCACTGGGGTTGTCTTCTGCTGGCCCAGGGTGATGTGCAGTGGGGCTGGAAGGGGGATGTTGGGGCATAGGATCAGAGGAGCTCCGTCGGCTGCAGCCTTGTGTAGGCAGCATTCATGGTGGACAGAAAGTGCAGACCTGCCATCTCCCAGGCTCTGCAGGAGAGCTCACTGACAGATGGGCTGTCCCTCCCATTGCAGTGAATCCTTCTGGGGACCCCATATGGGTTTGTGACTGTGCTTGCAGCTTGGCTGAAGGCACAGAGGGTCTTCAGATAGTCACCTCTCACTGGCCATGAATCAATCTCCTTTAGGCTTGTGGCTTTTCCAGCGCTTGAGAGAGATGGCTCATTCCTGATGCACTACCAAACCTAAGAGAGCCTCAGGCCAAGCCCTATGGGAAGGGGTGAGTACAGGCACCAAGGAGAAGGCTGTAGGTGGGATGGGCAGCCCTGGGCTCCCTCACTGGTCTGTCCAGTCCAGCAGCTTCTGGCCAGTGTCTCCCAAAAGGCAGGCTCTTCAGAGGCAGGACTGGCTGCCTCCTGAGGATAATTTTTCCTCCTGTTTAAAACCATGTTCCCAATTCCCATCCTCTGTGTTTACCAGTCAGTCTTCAGCTCATGCTGTGCTTTTGCCAGGCTCAGGAACTTGTTAGTACCCAGCACCTTTCCCTGGGAAGACACTTCAGCTCTGCAGTCAGCTCACCTCTCCTCTACTCTGATAAGCCACATAAATAAATAGTTTCTCCGCAACAGTTTGTACTGTCCGTAAGGAACCCTGCCTGAAAATGTGGGGCACTTAATGGAACTCTACTCTTACATGTGAGCAAGAAGCAAGCTCTTCTCCAAAACTGCCTTAAGTAGGGAGGATGTGGGCAATCCTGTGTCCATTGGCTGGCTTGCAAGAGAATGCCCATGGGCATGTTTTATTTAATAATAATAGCCAGAACAGACAGGAATGGTGGGAAATGCTGGACAGGTACCAAGGCACACAGATTAGAAGGCCCCAGGGAATACAGAACTGTGTCTGGGAGATCTGGAGATGGAGATGTACAGGCTGTGGCTCAACACCCTTGGGGGCACAGGTAGAGGAAGGACAGAGCTCAGACCCAGCCATGCTCAGAGCCTGACTGGAGGTGGCAGGGAGACCTCTGCCCCAAGGTTATCCTTAGACACCCAGAAAAAGGCTATACTGCCTGCAATACCCAAACAGGGATGGGCTGGGGAAGGAGAGGATGAGCTCAAGATGAGAAGTTGCAGCCCATCTTTGAGCCGAAGCGGTGTGACGGCAGAGGACCCGGAACACAATATGCCAGGTGAACTGTGTCACCGAGTGTGAGATGGGACTTCTAAGGAGAAAGGGCATCGAAGCTGAATTGATTTATTTCCTTTATGAAGCAGGAAGAATATTTATCTCTGATTTTTAAATTTACAGCTTGACAAGCTGTGTGTAACTCTGTCTCCTTGGAGCACAGTGGGGCAAATAAGGTGACAAGGAGCACAAAGGCCTCAGTCACACTTCAGAGGAAGAAACTAGGTGAAAGGCAAGGCAGAAATGCCACTCCACAGAAATGGAGCCTTTAGGATCAGGGAGCCCAGGTCCCCTCTGCCATACAAGCAGGACGTGGGTCTTTTCCAGCCCCACATGCCCATGCAAAGCAGGCGTGACCTGCAGCTGGCTTTGTTTCACGGCTGCAAGGTGAGGAAGGAGCATGCCCAGCCACTTTGGTCCCTTCTCGCAGACAAGGGGCTCTGTACACAGACCCATAACGTCCTCCTCACCAGCCATCACCCAGCCTTTCCTTTCTTGCCGCCTACCTGGGCAACCACTTTTCCTATACCATGGGCTCTTCCTTCACAGCCATTGCGTGTAGCACCCGAAGGTGCCCTGGCAAGGAGTGAGTTGGCTGTTTTGCCACCGTAACCCCTTCCCRCAGCTGCCCAGGGAGAATGGCAGTAGGGTGGGCCAGAGCAGGGCCCCAACTCTGCCACTGTTGTTATAAATTCGGKCTTTCTGGGGAAAGATGGCTGCTGCTCTTCAGAGCTGGGCTTGCAAGTAGGTAGGGGGGAAGTCACCGCCCTCTTTGCAAATTTGGTAAAAAAAATTACGCTGAGCTCTGCCTCTTCGAAAAGCCCCCTGCTCCAAGCCCAGGGGGTTGAAAGCTTTTTATCCCCTTTTGTTATTCAGCAGGGCAAGGGGTGGAGCTGGGCTATGTAAGAGATCCTGGCTGACATAACCCTTCCCATGCAGGGCTCTGGAGAGAGGCCAGGTTGTACCTGAGTATTTTTATTTAAACTAATCCCAGGCGTTGCAAATTGAAAGCCATCGCAGCGCCAGGTAGAACCAGTTGAGACGGTTGCTGGAGGGCGTTTTTCTCACCTGGGTGTAGTAAAGCAGTCTCGAGGTATGTTGTTTATCGATAATCCCGGGAATATGTTCTGGAGGTGCTGGAACACATTCGGCAGGCTGAGCTTGCTCAGCCTTTCCAGGTGGTTTTAGGAAAAACCTGCCCAAGAAGCCTTTAAGGAAACTGAGTGGCTGGGATTGAGAGGCAAAGCCTCGTTACGTGTAAATCACGTTATGCCTGGGCAAACTGGAAAGCAAAGGGCTGGCTAGCAGCTGCTCAGGGCAGGCTTGGCTGGCCTGGCATTTCTGGGCAAAGAGGAGACCTGGTCAGCCCTGAACGTGAAGTGGCCCCAGGCGTCTCTCCCTGCCCACCAGCCTGGGGAATCAGGGCGCTGGAGGTGCCTCTCCAGTGCATGTCACTTCAAAGAAAGCAGCCAGCAAGCAGTAAATAAGGAGCAGGCGAGGGCTGCCCAGGGCTGGCTTTGGTATGCCTGATGCCACTGAGCACGGCTGGCTCCGGCCCCTGGCTTTCCCTTCTCCGTTGCTCTGCTGATGGCTCCTCCAAGCCGAAGCTCTTCCTCCTCATCCACCGCTTGAGTCCTGTGCCTGGCAGCATGGAGAGGGAAAACCCACTGCAGATGAAGCTGCTTTTCCCCACCCTGGCCCTGAACCATTTGATAAGCATTGCCTTCCTTGAGCCAGCTGAGTGAGCGAGGTTGGTGTCTGATGCTAGCAGCGGGGGCAGGCAGAGAAAGGCTGTAGAGGGAGAAGGGACTTTCACTCCTCCAGTACAAGGCCAGGAGGTGCAAAGTACAACTGCTGCTGCAAAGCAACCCTACCTCACTGGCAAAGATTCTGTGTCAGGCAGTGTGGGTGCCAAGGCATGGGGCCCCCTCAGTGTGGACAGGACTGGGTGGGAATTGCCTGTGCTGCCGTTGGGAACAGATACGGTCTCGATAACAGCACCTGGCATGGCACTCATGATGAGTTCATGCGAACACTGGGTAATTATCCCTTAACCTCTCCACCAGTAAGTCCTAATTAATTGCCTCTGCCAAGCAGGTAACCGATAATGGCCTGGGTTTGAGCGCTAGCTAGTGGCAGTGACCCTGTGCTGTAGAAGCCCACCTTTCTGTGCAACCACTGTGCGCTGACAGCCCATCAGCTGCAGGAATGCTTTATTAAATGGCAGCTAATCAAAGGTCAGTGCAAATGGCACGACACTGCACAGGGTGCRTTCCTGCTTGCACATCCTGCAGGCTGGGAGCTCACCAGAATTTCTGTGCTGATTACAGAAGAGGCTCAGATCTGCTTAGTTTGGCCCCAGACCCATTTTCTGCCACTGAGGTGTAAGCAGCATTTGAAGACTTCGAGTAGTTGAAGATTCCTGGCATCTGGCAGCCCAGCTGGGATGCTGCTCTGCTCCCACCCAGCCTGGCAGTGCAGGGTGAGGGTGCAGAAGTGTGCAGCCATCCTGGTGGGTCCTAGAAGTGCTGGGCCTTCTACACAAGGTGCCATGCAGATACTAAATCTGATTCTTTTTAGGTTTGCTTTGAACGTGTGACGTGGTGCCTACACACTGGGATGTCCTAGGCAGAAGTGTAATTATGGGTGCTCTGGCAGTGGGAGACAAAAGTGCAGTCCATGTCCTGCCAGCAGTGTGCACATGTAAGTGTGCATGCTGGGACTGAAGGGATGCCTGCCGGCCTCAGGAAAACAGGATGCTGGATCTCACCTGGAGGTCAGGCAAGCGATGTGCCTGACTGGGAAGAGAAGGGTTATTCTGGGTTTGCATCATAAACTAATATTCTGTGGRACGTGTTACTGACTGCTTCTCTCTTTGTCTCTCTAGTGAGGATGCAGCAGAGACGATAGCAATAGACTCTAACAATCAGCCGAAGTCTCCACTGGAAAAATTTATGGTCAGACTGTGTACACATCACCAGAAGCAGTTTATTCGTGTGCTAAACGACATATACACTGAAGTACAACCAGACTCTGACAGCCAGCAGTTGTCCGAATCCGAGAGCATGGAGGCCTCTGCTTGTGGCTCTGGTTGTAGCCAGCGAAGCACTGAAAATCAGGATAAGGGTGCTACTTGTACTGAATCAAAGCTCCCTTCTACATTGGACCCAGGACAGTCAGGGTCTGATGGCCCCCTACATGTTACAGGACAAGCCCCGAAGCAGCCAGCGGAACTGAAGTCTCTGGACAGAGCAGAGAGCTCCAGTCCCGCTTTGAGAAGGGACTTCTGTGAGCCCCCTATCACCAGGCTTCGCTCTGCTAGTCCAAAGGATAGCTCCACCCAAGGATACCTCAGCACGTTGAACTCTTCCTCTTTGAATTTCCATCATGCCGCAAAGAGCCTGGAAGGGCAGCAAGCTGCTGGACACGAAGAAGAAGCCGGTGTCAGGAAGTGTGAGGACAATAAAGAGCAGCTAGCAGGTAAGACTCTCATGGAAGGTTATATCTCAGTCAAAGTGGCAAATGTGAATGGCAGCGAGGACAGCTTAGACAGCTGTCTGGGGTCCCAAAAGAGCTCTTTCAGGGCTCTGCCAGAGGAGTCCTGGGATCATGGCTTTGCGGTAACCTCCCCTCGCAGAGCTGACAAAGAGAACACTTTGCAATGCAGCTCGAAAGCATCTTTGCACCAGGACTTAGACACAAAAGAACAAGATGCGAGACCAAAGCAAGAAAACCACCTGCATGCCATGGCCAAGGGCAAGGCAGGCTGCCACCTGCACCCAGCCGACAAGGGCACACTCGACAAGTCCAAAGAGGGCTGGCTGCCCGCTGGCGCCATGCCAGCCACCCACCGGACCCCCAGTGGGCACCCCCGCGCCAAGGCAGCCTCCCTCAGGTCCTCTCGGAAGAGCAAGAAGGCATCAGGGCTGAGGATCAACGACTACGACAACCAGTGYGACGTGGTGTACATCAGCCAGCCCATCACCGAGTGCCATTTCGAGACCCAGCGGCTGGTGTCGTCCCGCAGGACGGCGAGGAAGAGCACGCGTGGGTATTACTTCAACGGGGAGTGCTGCGAGCTCCCGACTGTCCGCACGCTGGTCAAGAGCTCCCGGGCGGAGGAGAGGGCGAGCAGCCCGGCGCTGCGAGCAGAGACCCTCGTAAGCGCGAAGCCACCCCTGGTGCTCTCGGTGGAGGGGTCTGCAGGGGCAGGACGGGAGGGTGAGAAGAGGGTTTCCCTGAGGCTCCTGGCTAAAGTGGCACCAACCGGCCGAGAAACGAAAGAGCGAGCTGAGCTGGGCTCCATGCAGCTCCGGGATACCCGAGCGCTGCGGTCGAGGGAAGCTGCCGTGGCCACGCCGTTCTTCTCCCTCTCTGCTCCACCCAGCCCCCAGAAAGAGGACAGCTCGGCCAGCTCACTGCCCCCTGGCTCCCCTCCTGCTGAAGGAGTGGGGATGACAACGGGAGGCACTGTCACGTGGGAGGCTGGCAGTAGCCTGGGCTCCTCTGGGGATGGCGGCAGCAGCAGGCAGGCTGCTGATACTGCTGCTCTTTCAGTCTCAAAAGCACACAGTGAGGAGGAAGGTTGTCCAGGCTCTGACACACAGACTGTTCCAGACCTCCCTGCCAGCCCAGAGCCAAAGTCCCCCTCACAGCCTTCCGCCACTACAGACACAGGACCCCTGCCCTGTGATGGTGCCAGGGATCCTGCCCCACTTCCAGGCTCAGAGGATGCCGAGCTCTGTGGGCAGTGTCTGTCAGAGCCCTCCCCATGCTCGCCAGGCCCACAGGCTCCTGATGAGCCCCCTGCCACCATGGATGAGGAGAGCCCCCTGGAGCCCCCTGCCACCTTGCAGTGTGTGGATGTGAACAAAAGCATCGATGCTAAACCAGAAGCTGAATCATCGGTCCTGGTGGGTGATGGCCCTCTTGAGCAAGAGAATGCTGTGCTGGTCAGCACACCCCTCCCCAAAATCTTGGAAGGGGAGGCAGTGCAGAATAACGGCACAGCAGGTGAAAAAGAGCCCTTTGAAGGGGAAATGCCACCTGAACCCAGCAGCTCAGACTCTGTCCCTTCCAAAGACAGTCTAGACAAGAAACGAAAGAAAGGCAGGAGAGCTCTAGTGGCGTCAGACCGATGTCTCCGAAGCCAGCAATCCCAGTCACCTGCCGAGGGAAGTGCTGAGGACTCTGGTTCTTCCAGCTCTGTGCAGCTTCCTTGCCTTCAGATCAAACTGTCCAAGAGCCCTGGTGCTAAGCGGTTCAAGAGAGAAGTGCAGCTGGATGAGGCAGCATCCATGCACTTCCCAAATGACTGCTTCTCCAACGTGCTGCTCAAAACCAGCGAGGGGCCAGGCACTGGCCAGGCTCCAGACAGCATCGCTGAACAGCGGCCAGGCGAGGAGAATGGTGTCACTACCAGACAAACCTATAAAAGCATCTTAGCGAAAGAGACTGCTGCAGAGGGAGAAAATTCCTCTAAAGATGACTCCTCTCCTAACAGCAGCCAAAGTCAACTGGGTGAGATGCTGGAAATCAGCGTCCAGGCTGATTCTGAGAAGAAAAACATCCACCTCCCTCCAGAGAACAGTATTCCTGCAAATGATGCCGAGCAAGTGGATGTGAAACCAGTCAATGTCAGTGCAAAGGACGAGGAGAGCTGTGACAGTGCTAGGGATATGGGCAAGCTGGTGAACTGTGAGCTTGTGACTGATTTGCCTCCATGTCCCAGCAGCAGAGGTGGAAGCAAGCATCTTCCAGCAAAAACTGCAAAGCATAAAAAGGTTGCTCTGCAGTTTTATAACTTACGACATGCACCTGCACCTGTAGACACTGCAAAAAAGAGCATGCCAGGGAAGGAGTCTATGCAAGCAATCCCCAAACTGAGGGATGAACACAGTTCAGGGAATGATGACTGCCCAGCACTGGAGGACATAGACATGGCTGACAGCAAACCAAAGTTCATGGAGTGGTGTGCTGAAGAGGAGAACCAGGAGCTCATTGCTGAGTTCAACACTCAATACACAAAAATCCAGAAGGGCTGGATTCAGCTGGAGAAGGAGGTACAGCCAACCCCCAAGGTAAAGAACAAAGCCGACAAACTGAAAGAGATTTGGAAAAGCAAGAAAAGAACACGGAAAAGCAGAGGCTCCCTGGAAGCGCAGAAGCTTTCTCCTGTGCAGATGCTGTTTATGAAGGCCTTTAAGCTGTCCGACATATGCCAGTGGTTTCTGGAGACGACTGAAACCAGGTCTCTAGTGATTGTGAAGAAACTCAACACCCGTCTCCCAGGGGAGATCCCCCCCATGAAAGTCCCCATGCAGAAATATTCCTCTTCCAGTCTCTACCCCAGCTCACTACAAGCTGAACGTTTGAAAAAACATCTCAAGAAGTTCGCCGCCACTACCCCAGCTCGGAATAACCTGAAGAATCAAAAGCTTTGGGCCAAAATTCGTGAGAATGCTGATAAAGCAGAGGCTGAAGAAGCCACCACTCCCAACCAGATGTCTCCCACCGATGCCAGCACTAAGGAGCTGAGCGAAGACAAAACCATCCAGCCTGCCCTCAGCTTGCCCACACAGGCCAGCACCAGGATCCTGCGCAAGTACTCCAACCTTCGGGGCAAGCTGCGAGCCCAGCAGCGCATGGTGAAGGCCGAGAAGCGGAGTGATGGCCCAGGGGATCATCTGTCCCTGGAGAGCAAGCAGAGCCGGAAGAGTGTGTGCATCAACCCCCTGATGTCTCCAAAGCTGGCCTTACAGATCAAAGCAGCCGCCTTTCCTGCTAAATCTCCRTCAGTGGATGGGATGGGGAAGGGGCGGAAGGGGAAGAACAGGTCCCAAGAGGACCCCTTGCCCAAAGTTGACCTCCAGCTCAGCAAGAAGAAAAAGATGCTGAGGGAGAGCGGGAGCACACAGGAGCGATCCAGCTCCTCTACCAAGGACAAGCTGCCTGCCAAGAAGGCTAGTAAAATAAAGCATTCAGAGGTCAGCGCGAAAGCTCCCGCCACCCGAAAGCAGGCTGCCATGGAGAGGAGCAATAAACTGGCCAGAAAAATGTCTTTGAAAGAGAAGAGGGTCCCAAAAAAGCAGGTGGAGAAGATGCGGCTCCCCGTGCGGAAGGGCAAGGAGAACACGAGCAGACGGGCCGTGCTGCCCCCCAGCCACGAGGAGCTGTCCAAGTCCCCAAAGCAGAAGCCCCTGGGGGAGTCCTCCACGCGGTCACAGAAGATGGCCAACAAGAAGCACAGCAGTGGGAAGACCCTGACAAGGTCCATGAAGAAGATGCAGGAGAACAGTGTGTCTCAGGGCAAGAGGAAGCTGAGGGCAAAAGTGGACTGTTCGCACAGCAAACGCTCGCGACTGGACCCGAAATAGTGAAGAACCGGTAGCCATGTACAAAACTGATGTATAGTAGTAACCCTTTACCATGCATTAACTAAAGCTGCTTTTATAAGCTGTAGCAAGCCTTTAAAAATCCGCAGTTAAAGGATAATGCCCGTGATTTTAGGCATCAGCAGATGTGTCTTGGACAGAGAAGAGGTTGGTCTGTCTGGCTCTGCTGTTCAGAAGGAAGTTTTTGCAGTTTGAACGTTCCTTGGGTTCTTTTAAACTTGGAACCAGGCAGTTTTTGTTAAAAGTACAGTGCCTTATTTATCACTTTAAAAATAAAAATAAGAAGCTCGTCTGTGTGATTTGGAGGCTTGCGTTTTATACTTGAGGCACAAGCACTTGTACTGTAGCAGAAAGAAAACCACCTTCGTGCACATGAAGTAGCTTTTGTCAGCCTTTGGGTGCACACAAACATTTCCCTTTCTTTCAGAGTCCTTCTGTCTGTCTTCTTCGTGGCATTTAAAGCAAAACCAAAACCATTTCCCATCACTGAGGGAGAGAAAGGCAAGTCTGTCCTTTGTTGGTTCCCTGGTGGCAGCTGCTGGTGTCCCAGACTGTTACCTGCGTAAGAATGKGAAGTAGCTACTGGTGTGTGTACTGCTGATGGCTGCCTGCTCCGTGCTGCAYAGCCCGTGGGTGGGGAGGGCCCACTCAGGCCGAGGAGATGCTGTGTGGGCTCCAGGTACCAGGCTGCTGCATCCACTGCTGCAGGCCGGGCGCGCTGGGCTGTATCTGTCTTTTTTCTTGCTGGCTTCAGGGATGAACCATGCTCTGCTTTTGGACAGACTTCCTTCTCCCATTTCCCTGCCCTCGTGGTGATTTCTGTGGTCTCTGATGGCAAAGCTTTTCTGCAGCGCTTCACTGAAGGTTGAATCTCTCTCTTTTTGAGGGCTTGAGCTCCTGATGTTGGTGTTCTGCAGAAAGGGAGCTCTGGCCCTCACCCTGTGCTGTTGTGCACATCTTGCCTAGTGCTCTCCTAAACCAAGATTTGCAGTTGGAATAGGGTTGGGTTAAGGGACTGGCTTAATTACCTTTTACCATAATTTGCATTCACCATTTTACTAGCAAGGTGCTGGAGGTTTGTCCTTGCTTGTGTCACAGAACAGGGTCACAGTGCCTGGCTCCTCTGAGAAAAACCTGTTAGAAGTGCATAGAGCGTGTGGCTGTGCTGGTTCTGYTGGGCAGAGATGACCAGTGGCTGGGAAGTGAGTGCTGTGGTCTGTGCTAGGGAAAGGCCCTTGCTCAGCCGTTGCATCCCCACGGCTTCACTTTCACATTGCTGCACAGGGTCCATTTGCAGGGATCCYGATGCCAGCCTCTTTCCACACATAAAGCAGCAGTGCCTGGCAGGGCACCATGTGGGCTCTGAGGCTGATGGTCCTTTAACAGCCACCTTGCTGGTCCTTGCTGCTTGTTTCTGATGAGAGCAAGGCTCTGGTGCAGCCCACAAATTCAAGAGATGGCGGCYTTGGGAGCAGAGGCTGGAGAGGGATTGGCTGCAAAGGGAATTGCTTTTCATGGTTGGCGYTGAACCCCAGATCTCAAAGCCTGGGGTGTGGAGGTGAAAGGCAGGTAATTGTGTTTAAATCTTTCATTGTACCCTTTTAGTACAGAGGATGAAGCCAGGTGTTTGATTTGCACACCCTTCACAGAGCACCTCTGGCTCTCTTGCAGGTATTCCCTTTCCCTTGTGCACACAAGGCTGCAGCACATTTTTTCTTGCTGTGAAATGGCTGATTTAAAAAAAAAAATTCCTTTGCCTTTCCTTTGAATCGTGCTAGAATAAGTTAACTCTCTGAACAGCTAGGAAGTGATTAAATCTAGCCTGTCAGTCCCTGTACAGATTAATACGAAGTTATCTATTACTTTAATTTTTACTGCATGCATTAAATATGTCAAACATTCCATCAGAAAAGATTTAAAAGCATTTCAGGAGAGGTGTAAGGCAGGAGGGCACTGATGGCAGTTAAGTTACTGATCCGTACCTTTTTTTGCAGGTTGTCTTTCCCTCTTGCTTCTCCATCTGTACTTATRGTCCTTCTCTAGCCTCTGGCTGGGGCCCAGCCACATGGGCCCAGATTTCCGAGCACCCCTCTTACCTCTGCCCCTTGCGCCATTCCCCTGCAGCAAACCCCCTCTCCCCATCCTTCACCATCACTCCTGAAGCGCCTGCACTGGCCACTGTGCACTGAGCGCTCCTTGAGGCTTTCCCTCTCTCTTTCTTCTCTGACTTTTTAGCTGCTGGTAAATGGTAAACGCAGGCTGTCCTGCTCTCTGTCTTCTGTGCTTCTGGGATCATTAGGATAAAACCCTAGAGAAAGCAAGTGGAAAGAGTGTTTCTAAATGGGGTGCTGCTGCTTCAGCCTCCCGGGTGTCTTCCTGCACCCTGGAGATTCACCATCACCGGTTGGCTCGAGTATGGCAAGGCAGGAGGATGGCAGGTGTCACACTGGTGCTGGAGTGGAGCAGCATCTGGGCATCTGTCCCAGTTTGGTGTGCACTGCTTGGCTTAGGCAGTGGTGGGATCAGAACACTGAGCTTCCCGGCAGTGTCCCTGACAGGCAGTGGCGATGGGTGCTGCTGAGGCACAGCCCCTGCTTTAGAGCAGTCTTGTACCAATAAATGCAGCTCTTACACCATGCAAGGGATGCAGAGGGAGCTGCAGATGAGCTTAATGAATGGAAGAAAATAAGCAACCTGATTTATTACCTTATTCCACATGGACATGGAGTGTGTTTCCATGTGCAACGGCGCAGAACTGCCCACTGGCACTACCACAGTGCCATCCTCAGATCCTCAGCCTCATTGCGCTCCTCCTCCCCGGGGCCACCCCAAAGCTCCCTGCTCTGCTTCTTCAGCTCTGGATTTCAAATGCTACATCCCACAAAGCAGATCTCTTACTGTTACTTTGGCTTTCCTTGCTGGCCACTTTCTCATCCTGTTCTTGAAACTAGTCCCCATCATGCACCCTGGTCTATGAACTAGGAGCAGCATCCTCTTAGCTCTGCACATCCACAGATGTCCTCACTGTCCCTCTGCCGCCAGCCCCCCTCTCTCATTTGCATGGCTACCTTTTTCTCTCTCTCCTTGTCATCAGCAGCTCTGGGTCTTCAGACTTCACATGTTCAGGATCCGTCCATCTTAATTAACCTCTGGGAGGAGCTGCGTTTGCCAAGCTCAGAGTCAAAACTCATGTTGGGGTTGAGTGCCGTAGCAAGAGCAGTTTGAGCCCAGGATGGCTCCTTCTACCTGTAGATGTTTGGATCTTGTTTAGCAAGGCCAGCCATGGAATGGGTCTCCCTGCTGACAGGGTGTGTGATATGTACCCAAGGCGTGCACATATTTATATTCATCATTGACTTGTCCCTGGTGAGGTCCTGTTTGCTGGTGTTTGCTGTGTGCCGTGGGGTTTCTGTAGTCAACTGCCAGCATGTCAGGGAGATGCATTTGCAGCAAACCTTCTCCGAAGAGCTGACCAATCAGCACTGATTCTTCCAGCAAACTTTCTGCTGCATTGCTGGTCAGCATCCATGAGCTGGGAGAGCAGGATGGAATTGTCCCCGCTGCTCTCTGCATTCCTGTCCCTCCCGTGCTGGGGGAGCCATGTAGCGCTGGACTGAGTGGGCTGCCCACACCACCTTTTGCCGGTTTGCAGATGAGCAAAGCTGCAGCCCAGCCCATGTCCCAGCTGCTCTTGTGGCAGCTCTGGAAATACTGGTGTTTTTGAAAGCTCTGCCAGCTCCTAGTAACCTCCCAGGAAATAGAGATGCAATCAGGTGTACTGGTGCCCTGTTTTAAGACTTGCTGATGGACAGTTTCTCTCTCCAGCTCATATACTTTCAGCCTGACAACTGCATTCCCAGTTGAAGGTGACTGAGAAAGCTGTGATTCTCAGCCTTCCATGGGCACAGGCAGTGGGGCACCGTGGAGGTGTGAGTGGCCATCCAGGTTGGGCTCTCACCTTTCCACCACCAGTAGTCACGCTGGAAGAAGAGGGCTGAGCCCCAGCCAAGGTGTACTTGGGTCTGCATCCTTGGGCTGTATGCCTGGACAGTCCAGGAGCAAGATGGGGATAGGCTCCTCCTTGCCAGGGAATGCCACTGCAGCTTTTCTTGTAGCAGTAGGTGTTTTGAGCAAACCACAAGGCTACGGTGTCCCCATGTCAAGTGCATTCCCCCCGTGTGTCATAGCATCCATTTGGCCCATCCTTTAGCTTGGTGGTTGTGAAATGAATCCATCTGTTCTAAGATGTTCTCAGGAGTTCTTGTTTGTATTAAGCTCACCCCTAGGCTTAGCAGAAATCACAGTCCCCATCCTCCCTGCTCCCCTCCCCGCGAACAAGCCCTCTCTTTCACGAGCACTTCTACTTTCTCCCYGAAGGGCAGCAGAGGGCAGCTGGCGGTTTTGATTCAGGGCACGTTGGCAGCTTTGGGGCAGCCGAAGAAGCTGGGATGCAGCCGGCCGGCATTTGTGACATGGGTCTGGAGGCCAGGCGGTCCCATGGGCTGTGTTGCTAGCCAATGTTTTCTAAGTCTGTTCGTAAGAGTACCTAATTTTAAAATGAAATGTGAATATATATTATGTGTAGGTGCCATGTAAGATAGTGTTGTGCTAGGCAGCAGGATGCTAACCTACTTTTTAAGCTTTTGGGGGGCAGGAAAAAGCAATTTTCTCTCACTTCATGCTCACAGATCTAATATTGTAAATAGGTTTTTAAAATATTTATTTCATGGGCTTTCCACAGGTTCTTGTTCTGACTGGTGTGTCGGTTGGTGGGGCTGTATTGCCCAGCGTGCCGCAACCAAAGGGCTGGCGATTGCGTGGGGGGATGGGATGGGGTGGGGTGGGTGGGTGGTGGTGGTGGTGTTCAGTTTGGTTTTAGGTCACATCAAAGTTGAAGCATTAACTCTCTTCATCTCATTTTGATAATGTCAGACCTGGTCAATGGCCACGGTGCCCAGGGAGGCCGTGAGCTCCTAGGGCYGGCCAGGATGGCCATTCCCCAGGACAGGGGACACTGCAAGCAATAAGATTTGTAGTAATAAGTCTGCTTTGGTGGCAGGGGCTCTCGGGGCTCAGGGCTSGGTGGGAATTACCCTTCTCCTGGCGGGGCCTCAGTCCAGCGTGCCATGGGGGGGTCTCTTGACCTGGAGATGCCCAAGGAAGTGTCCCCAGGGATGCAGGAGGTGGGGGCTGCTGTCACTCCGCAGAAACCCCCCCGAAACCGCCGGGGTAGGGTAGGTAGTTGCTGGTAGCAAACTCCCACTAGTGAATTACTGCCTTTGCGGGTACGGGTGACCCAAGGGAGCACACTGCTGTCGCTGCTACAGTCCCAGGGCTGGCTCCAGAAGGTCGTTTGCTCATTTGCTTGTCATTCCACAATTTTAATTCTCCTTCTAGGAGGTTTGAGGTCATTTGGTCATTTTTTCTTAAGTGGGTTTGGATTTTTTTTTTCTTTTTTTTTTCTTTTTTTTTTTTTTTGGGTTGTTGTTGTTAACCCCTTTTTGCCTGGAAGTGTGGCTGACTCTGACCCTCCAGCCCAGCTGTCTGTGTGGGGCAGTGGGGCAATGTGAGCAGGATCAGGGCTGCTTTTATGGTGATGGGTCTCTAACTCTGGGGTATGGAGCRAGGGGTGCTGCTGGGTCTCAGCCCTGCAGGACCCTTCGCCAGCCCCATGCTTCCTTCACCCTTGGAACAGGTGTGTAAAAAAAGAAAAAAAAAAAAGGAAACAACACAGTAATTTTTTTCTTAAGATGCAAAATGTTTAAATTATCTCCACCCTGATGGCAAATGTTTTTCCTTCATCTGTGTCTGCTTCCCTGGGAGAGTTTAATTTCTCTGTTTGTTTCTATATGAATTTTAGACACTGAGCTGAAATTCCTCCTGTCCGGTACTGTATGTTTGAGCCTAAGCAATGTGAACTGTACAGACCAGCAGTGGGAAGTGGGAGCCGGTGACTGCACCTGGGAGAGCCGTGGCTTGGGACGGCATTCCCAGTTGGTGTAGGGAGCGGGAAGTACCATGTTGCAAGTTGGGAAAATGAACTGTCTGCTGTGAATTCTCGGTTGGAAATGTGGAGAGGAGTTTCCATTAGATAATGTTTACATACCTCACCTGACRAACCTTTGAAAGTGTATATATAAAAAAAAAGAAAATAAAATTATATTAAGTTGCTTTAAATCAATATGTATAGCTATAAGAGCTGGGTCATTTGAACTTTGAATATGTATCAATTCTCTAAATGTTGACATTTTGTGAACTCTGTGCTCCTGTCTTTTATTTCATCCTAGCCTATGGAAAAAGTTGTGTTCTTGTTCCGGGTAAAAGGTCCCTGACTCAGATCTGAACTCCTCAAGGATTCCCACCATCTTGTTTTCTTTTCTTCCTCACTGTTGATATTCACCCTATCAGCTTTCTAAAG
This sequence comes from Amblyornis subalaris, assembly GCA_018881555.1. Lineage (NCBI taxonomy): Eukaryota > Metazoa > Chordata > Aves > Passeriformes > Ptilonorhynchidae > Amblyornis > Amblyornis subalaris. Next base: position 3,403,529 of record JACAXG010000003.1, read on the forward strand.
GTCCGTATTTTATTGCAGCTTATTAAACGTTTCTTTGATATCAATGTTTGTTTGGTGTGATAAGTGGGGAAGAGTGAAGGTGAGGGAGTGCGAAATAGGGCGCAGCAGGCTGGCACCCTCCAAGTGTCACCCCCTCCCTGTGGAGGGGGGAAATAAATGCCTGTGTGGGATTTCAGTGCTCCCACACGAGTGCCTGAGCTGTGGCGGATTTGTGTTTGTTGCACTCTTAGTGCTCCTGGGAAGTGCTGCCCAGGCCCCCTCTCTCCTTCCCCAGAGAGCTACAAGTGCCCAGTTTCCCCTGTAGCTGTTCCATCCCCCAAGCAGGCACTTGCCCTTTGGCTTCTCACACTGCCCCACGCAGGACCCAGGCAGTGATGGCTGCTTTTGCAAGGCACTGCATGGATAACCCCAGCGGCATGTCCCTGCACCATGTGGGCGACGCTCTGGCCAGAAGCACTGGCCAGGAGTAGCAAATCATCTCCCAAGGCAAGGCCGACTCTTTCCATCCTGTGCCACCTCCTCACACACTCAGCAGCTCCCAAGCACCAGCTGTCCCCTTCTCCCCACCAGGAAAGAAGAGGCCAAGCCTCTGAATGAATAAATGTCATGTTCACATGGAAGACAACATAGACAATACCAAACATCTCCTAAAACAATACAGCCTCTGCCAGCGGAAGGATGCCCAGCGCCTCCCTCGCCAGCCTAGTACAAACCAGCGTCTTCAATAGTGACACACACAAACCCCACGGGCCAAACAAAGCCACCGTCATTTTCCTGCCCAGTAGCATCTGTAAACAAAAAGAAAACATCATTTGTTGACCCCAAACATATAAAAATACTATAACCAAATGAAATACAAATATATATTAGAATCTGTAAGTATTCTGTATAAAGAGATACTTTAGCGGTTAGCGTACAGCAAGAACAGAAACACAACACAACCAAGCCCCGGCCGGGCCACAGGCAAAATGAGATGCATCCCAGCTCCTCCGTGTGGCAGAGGAGCTCCCATGGASAGGGCATTTGTGGCAGAAACACATCCCCGTGGTGGTGGGAACACCCTGGATGCCAGAGGTGAGCAGGGATGGTGACAGCACCTGCAGAACTGGGTGTATTCAGTGGAGATGCCCGGAGCCCTGTCGCAGCTGGCAGTGTGGACCTGAAGCCAAAGTGCTGGAGTGGTGTGATGGAGGGACCTAGGACTGCAGCCCTGGGATGAGTTTGTCCACCAGGGTGATGTGGTGTTTCACTGTCCAGCCATGTGCAGTGTCCCAGGTTGGGCCCCCATGATCCTTGGCCCCCACAGTCATAGAGGCGATGCTGCTGTGGATGGTGGGTGCATGCAGTACCCTAGCATCAGCTCCCCATGTGCCCCTGCTCCCACAGCAGTGGGACCAGCACATCCCCTGGCAGTGCGGGCTTTGAAGAGATGCTGGGCATGGGCACTTGAGTCCAAGAGCTGGTAGGTACTGCCCCTGGCAGCGGTGTTGGCTCCAGGCTTGCGGGCTTGGACATCTTCAGCCTCTTCAACTGGCCCTGGCACCCACAAGACAGGCCTCAGTAACGGGCATGGCAAACCCACAGCCCAGCTGTCCCAGCAGCCTCTTTTGCTGGCTGGGTCCGTGGGACATGGGCACCTTTGCCCAGCTGCAGGCCCGCTCCCCTGGGACAGAGCCTGGGAGAAAGGGATTCTGTGCTGCCTCACACAGCTCCCACCTCTGAGCGGAGCCACCTGGCTCAGCCAGGGGTATTTGGGACCCTCTCCACCTGAACAGCACAGTGCTGGCCCCCGTGGCACAGGGTAGGTAGGCGCTGGAGCCCCTAGGGACATCTGTGCACTAGTGCCTGTCCCCAACTCAGTGTGCCTGGCACTGCCCTGGTCCTGCTCCACCAGCATGGCCCTGATGTGACCACAGTGGGCTGAACCCGTGCATGCCCCATGCACTGCAGAGCTCAGCCTGCGTGCACAGACCGGGGGTGTCAGCAGAGGGTCTGGCTGTGGCCACGGAGCTGCTGACAGTATCTGGAGTGTTCTGGGCTCCAGCATCCTGCAGGGAGAGAGACCAGGGCTGCTGGAGGAGGGAACAGGAAACTGGGTCTGGGCTCACCAGGACTGCAGGATGCTGGCTACACCACGCAGCCCTCTGCAAGCCGTGGCTTGCCATGGCTCACAGGGCTCTGCCACATCAGGCCCCTCTCCTCCAGTCCCAGGTGTTGAAAAAGCCCTCAGATCGCTGGGCTGGATGCAAGGGACAGGACTGCCAGGGAGGGGACACACAGGGGATGCAGGCACTGCCCTCCATGGCTGTGGGGCTGCGCTGGCAGAGAGGCAGAGTGCCACATGGAGAGGACAGGGGCAGCTGGGCAGGATGCCCACTCTGTATCCACATATCTGTGTAGCTCCAGTTCTTAAAAAAATTCTCTATCTACACATTTGCTTTGTGGTTTTTTTTTCCTTTTTTTTTTTCTTTTTTTTTTCTTTTTTTTTTTTCCTTTTTCCTTCCCAACCTTCTAGATGCACCAGCTCTACCCTCTGCCGGCTCCTCAGATGCAGCTGCAGTTCGGAATGCCCAGAGAGCAGCATCATGCCCGCAGGGCAGAGTGAGGTCCTTGGCTCTGGGGGGTCTCCCCGCYAGCCCCCTGGCTCTGCAGGGCCGGTGGCTGCTCACAGGCACTGGCTGCAGCCACACTTGCTGGGCTTCTCCACCTCCTCCACAAAGGTTGCACCGTTGCTGCACTCGAAGGCGTATTTCCTGCGCCGGAGCCGCAGCCCAGTGCAGCAACTGGCATCAGGGCCACCGCAGGTCCCCCGGCATTCCACCCAGGCCACCGGCCGCGTCGTCTGGCAGATGGCATAGCCCCGCTGCACCTGGTGGTAGTCCCGCACCGGCTCCCCACGGCACTCTGGCTCTGTGGGACAGTGGGACAGCCATGCTCAGCCTGGTGTCGTGGCATGGGGCTGCCCTCCCGTGACACCCACCTCCTCAGCACCTACCTTGGTCACAAAGGGCTCCAGTGTAGCCATCATGGCACTCGCAGGTGGGCTGGCCACCGGGAGTGAGGTGGCAGTGGCCATGGACACAGGGCTGGCGGCGACAGGGGTCGGGCGGCTCGGCGGGCTGGTTGCAGAGGGCRCCCTGGTAGCCCTCATGGCACTGGCAGCTGTAGGAGAGGGCGTCGAGGGGCAGGCACAGCCCGTGCACGCACCTGTGGGCACCCAGTGCTGTCAGGACCTGCTGGCATGGCACGGCGTGGCACCAGCACGCACAGCCCACCAGCACCAAGCATAGCATTGCTCAGCACCAGCACAGTATGGCACTGGGACTGGCACGGCACACCTGGTACAGCACAGCCATCGTGGCACAGCGCTGGTGTGGCTCTGGCACGGCATTACCAGTACAGAACAGCCTGGCACAACTCAGTGCTAGCGGCACGGCATGGCAGTGCCACGGCACGACACCACTGTGATGGCACAGCACCACGAACCAGCCACACGGTAAGGTGGGCAGCCAGTGGGAGGGGCGGGTAGGGCACAATGGGGCGAGGGCACTCACTTGTGCCCCTGGCAGGGGCCGCCTCGGGGCTGATCACAGTGGGGCCCGTCCCAGCCGGGCTCGCAGTGGCAGACGGGGCCCTGGGCGCCCGAGGGCTGGCAGATGCCGTGCAGGCAGTAGAGCTTGCGGCAGGGCTCGCAGCCCGGCACCACCCCCGGCGTCATCCGCGTCTTGGTGAAGTCCTGCAGCTCGTTGTTGATGTAGAGGTTGCGGATGCATCCGTGGAAGCTGGTGCCGTTGAGGAGCTGCCAGAGGCGGAAGGCAGCTGAGTTGACGTCCACAGGCATTCCTGGGGAGAGCAGGACCATCAGTGCACCCGGATGCCCCCCATGCCCTCCATCACTCCCCCAGTCCCTGACCTACCTCCCACGTAGAGGGGAGCCTCACTGTTCAGTGTGTAATGCTTGCCCGAGTTATCCATGGTCATGGGGCTCCCACCATCGATGGACAGGTTCACCATCTGGTCGAAGGTCACCAGCTCCACGGTGTGGAACTGCCCGTCGTTGATGGTCTCAGCACTGGCAGGGATGGCTGGGTCACCGGGGATGCCCCCAGGCCTAGGCAAGGGGGGTGGTGATCCCCAGTGAGTGGGGAAGGGGTGGCAGGTACCTGTAGATGGCCGAGCTGGGGTGGGTGCCAGGGTCATAGCTGACCCTCACGTGGCCCTGGTACAGCTCCACAGCCATGTGGTCGCTGTCGCCGTTGTACAGCAGGATGCCGTTGCCTTCAGCCGTGGAGACCTGCCAGAAAGAGAGGTGGGAGCCCACGTCCCTGGGGCAGCACCCCCAATGCCATCCCTCCATGCCCCCATGCCCCCCCAGCCCTCACCTGAAGGGTGATATTGGCCCGGGGCCAGTCTTGCAGGTCGGTGAACTGCAGGTACGTGTCACGGTCCACGAAGTTGACGCTCAGCAGCTTCTCACATTTGGGGCCGCCAAAGCCAGGCAGGCACTGGCAAAGGGCGCGGGCACCCCGCTCCACACATGGGGCCCCATTCTGGCACTCAGCTCGCTCGCAGAGGCCAGGCTGGCCAGCGGCATGGGGCGGCATCTCACAGAGCTGGCCACTGTGGGGCCAAGAGTGCTGCTGGGCAGGGGGCTGGGAAAACGCCCTACACCCTGCCCACTGCCCCACAGGGCTCTGACAGCACTCCCCTGATTTGGAATCCCTGGGGAGGCTCTACAGACACTAGCACCAGAGGGATGCCTGGATGCTAAGCTGTGCCCTGGGGTCCCTCCCCAGGGAYGCTGGCTCCCTCCAGCCTCCATCTCCAGAGAGACACACTCCCAGCCCCACTCCCTCCTCTCATACTGAGGGGGATGGACGGACAGATGGATGGATGGATGGACTTGGTAGCCAGGACTTGTCTCTCCTGCACAGTGACACAACCACCCCCACTATCCCACGTGTCCCTTGTCTTCCTGGTGGTACCTGTAGCCCTCGGTGCAGAGGCAGGAGTAGCCGTTCACCTCATCCAGGCAGCGGGCGTTGTTCTGGCACCGGTGGTCCTGGCAGTCGTCGAAGTCCTGGCTGCAGTTGCTCCCCACATAGCCGGGTGCACACTCACACCTGGGGCAGGCGGGGGGCTCAAGGCTGCTCCTTCCTTCCCCCCCTGTGCCAGTGTGTATCCACTCTTCCTCCTCCTGACACCCCCCTCACCGCAGTCCCCAAAAAGCAAATCTACCACCCTGGGCAGCCAGAAAAGGGGTTTGGAGAGGAGGGGGCTCACCTGGGCCCCTGGCTGGTGGAGATGCAGGTGGAGTCGTGCTGGCATGGGTTGAGCTCAGCTGAGCAGAAATCAGGTGGCTGCTCACAGAATTCCCCTGCAAGGGAGAAGAGGGGGTGCCCAGCAGCTCCAGGACCAGAAGAGCAGCCCCAGTCCCGATGGGGCAGAGGGAACCCCTGGGGGGCTCAGCTCAAGGCAGGGAGCTGCCAAACCCACAGCTTGCACCCCACGGGCACAGGGCTCTGCTCCACTGGAAGTAGTTCCTGCCTGAGCCAGGCACTGAGGGTATCCCAGGGTGTGGGACTTCAGCTGGGTGTTCCCAAACTTGAGACAGCTGAGCCCAGAGGCTGTGGTGACGGGCATTGAGACAGCAGGCAGAGGAGCTATTTAGCCCTCGTGGGGGGAAGGTAGAAGCACTGGGATGTTCCCGTGCTAAGTCTGTGAGGTTTGGGGATGGCTAGCCCCCATTCCAGGTACCTGTGTAGTGGGCAGGACAAAGGCAGGTGTAGTTGGTGGCACTGGGTATGCAGGAGCCCCCGTTCTCGCAGCTGTGCTCTTTGCAGGGGTCGCTGGTGGCACGGCAGCTCGGGCCCTCGAAGCCTGCTGGGCACAGGCACCTGCCACAGGGCCAGGGCAGTGTCAAGGAGGAAACGGAAATGGAGCATTTTGGGAAATGACCAGCACAGGACCTTGGCGTGGAGCACACATGCACACCAAGAGCTGGGTTTGGTGTCCCCCTGTCGAACACTGGGCACAGGGGTGGGTGGCAGCACAGCCTGCCCAAGGATGCTGTGTTGCTACACCAGGCTGAGAGGCCACTCAGCACAGGGTGAGGCTGCACCTGCCCACCTCTTCACCCTCAGCTTGCCAACTATCCTCCTAATTGCACTCTGATTCCCCGAATGGCCTAAAGCATTCAGGGCAGTGAGGGTTGTGTGGGGATAAGGCAGCCCTGCAAGGAGCAGCAGTGACTTTAAGACCACATCAACCAGTCTTAGTCCCAAATCCCACTGCTCTGTGCCCCCCTGTGGTGACAGGACACCCCTCTCTTCTCCTGACCTGAGCCTTCAGGGCTGGGGGCATGGGGAAGTGGAGCCAGGCAACATGGGCTGGATCTCCCATGTGAATGCAATATCCCATCTGTATGCCCAACGGAGCACACAGGAGGGGAAGGAAGTATCAGAACTCTCCATCGCATTCCACAGCTCTGTGCTACTGCCCACCCACCTTTCATGGATTCTTGTCCAGCACTCACCTGAACCCGGCTCCTTCCCCCTCCTGAGGCTGGCAGGTGCCCCCATTGGCACAGGGGTTGGAGGAGCAGCCACTGAGTGCCACCTCGCAGTCCCTGCCCTGGGGAAGGATGGAAAGGTGGGAGCGAGGAGGGTGCCACAGCACCTGCCCAGCTCTCCCCATCCCACTCGGCAGGACACTGCGGCACTCCACTGCAGGGAGGGTAGATGGTCCCACAGGCAGCAAGCCCCAGGGGCATGGCAGAGCCCCTGCTCTGCTCCCTTGCCCTCTGCAGGGACATGTCCCCACGCACTGGGGACCCCTGGGACCAGGGTACCTTGTAGCCAGTGGGACAGGCGCAGCGGTAGGAGCCAAGAGGGTCGTTGTGGCAGGTGCCCTGGTTCTGGCAGGGGCTGGAGAGGCAGGGGTTGCACTTGGCCTGGACGCTCAGGGCAGGTGGGCCTGTGGGACAGGAGGCACAGAGATGGCTGTCACTGCGGGGAGTGATGGGGACGTGCTCTTTTGTGGGCACCGACGTGAGGGCAGAGCCTCAGCTGTAACTGGGAGCACAGCCTGTCCTGCCAAGGGGCTGTGCACCAGGCAATGGGACAGCCACCAGTTTGCTCAGTCACCAGGGATGTGCCACCATTCAGATAAAAGGATGGAAGCATCCTGGTCCCCCTCCACTGCAAGGCAGCTCAACAGATGAAATCCTGGAGCCAGCCAGACTCACAAAGCATTGCTCTGCTGGGTGCCCARAGGAGAGTATGGATGGACAGCGTGGGCACCTCTCACCTTGGCACTCAAACTTCTTGGCAGGGGTGGTGAGCAGCAGCTTTCCTTCCATGTCGGGGGGCCCAGCACAGCGGGCAATGCCTGGCTCCTTGTACCCTGTCTTGACCCAGCTGGAGAGCCAGCGCAGGCTGCAGCTGCAGTACAGGGGGTTGGCCCCGATGGCTCTGCAGGAGGAGAAGGACAAAATTGCACCCACTGCCCCATAGAGGGAACTGGGCCTGGAGACCTTGGGACTGGGCACAACTCTGTCACTTGGCCAGGCTGCCACATGATGGGGAAACCAGTGCTCCTCCATTTCTGGCCCCACCAGAGTTGCTGCCCACAATGGGAGGACTGGGACACACAGCCCCACCATTCTGCCCAGTTAGACCACCCTGCTGCCAGACCCACAGCCCATTCGGTGCTCTGTGTTCTGCCCTGGGGCTCCCCTCCACTGCCTACACAGAAATCCTTGGCAGTCCCTCTCCAGCACATGGGCAAAGCTGCCTGGGGCCAGCAAACTGGGCAAAGCACCTTGAAGCTATACAGAAACAACAGGACCTGCATGGGAGTTGCAGGGCCAGCCCAGGCTCTGCCGCACAAGCTTGCAGGACAGGGACACAGGAGTGAGCTGGTGGGGATGAGCAGTGGGTCACGGCCGGAGCTTGTGCAGACAGCATCAGGGGAGAGCAAGGAATTGCTGTGGGAGAGGAGGAGGAGGAAGGGTTGCTCTGCTCCACAACAGAGAAGGGCAGGGAAGCAGCGGATGATGTGGGAGGCTGAGGGGCTGGATATCTCTTTGCATTCTCCTTGACTGCAAAGGTCAGCAGTGATGGAGGGCCAGTGTGACCAGCACCTGTGACGAAGGAAGGAGATGGCAGCCCAGAGGGCAGGCAGTACGGACAGCAGATCTGCTGGGGCTGACAAACCCAGTCCTACAGCACCCACAGCACTGGCTGTGGCACAGCTGAGCCTGTGGGAACTGGCAGTGCCGGCTGGCAGCAGCCAAGGCAGCACAGCCAAGGGAAATCGGAGCAGAGCAAGCAGTGCTGCTCCCAAAAAACACGGGGAAGGCAGGATTGGAAATCAAGATGCTCTTTGAAAGAACAGCCTGAGACCCCCAGGATGCTAAGAGCAGGCAGCTGGGAACAGCTTAGCAGAGACAGGGAGGGGACCAAAAAGATACTGTGAGCAAAGTTAAACCCTGGCCCCATGTGGTGGGTATGGGGCAGCTCCTGGGGTGCAGGCTCGCTCAAAGGTGGGCTGAAACACCACCACTGGCAGGAGAATGCTTGATGACAGATTTGGGGGGGCTGTTGCAAGGAAGTGCACTGGCAGAAGGCTAACAACACACAGGTGTGCATCAGAGCAGCCCCTGCCAACCCACAGCCGTGCCACTAGTTTGCACGGCTTGACCTACATCTTTGGGGATCCCAGGGACCTAGCGGGTCGGGGAAGGACTGGACACCACATCCGGCTAGGACCATATAGACCTCCCAGCAGCACTGGGAGACTCAGCTGCACACCTGGATCTGAGCCTGAGCATGGGCAGTGGGTCACAGCACTACCCAACAGATGATCTCGCAAGTACCAGCCCAGAGAAGAGGGGAGAAGGCAGCTCACCCTCCAGAGAAGCCAGGCTCAGCCCAGTGGTTTCTAAAGGTCTACTGAGCCTGTGTCCAGCCCTGAGCTCTGTGGAGCAGGAGATACTCACAGGTGGGACAGCGAGGTGACATCTGCGAAGATGCCCTCGGGGAGACTGGAAATGTCATTGCCATGGAGAGACCTGCAGAAATAGAAGGTCTTGTGATGCCCACAGCTCCAGAGTGGGCAGCAAGGACTGTGGCCAACCGGGCTGCCCCCACCCCACAGGTCTAGGTGTGGGTGGCAGAGCCRGACTCCACCACACTGTCACTGTTGCAAATGCACTTTCTGCTCTGAGAGCAGATGAACCTTCCCATGCTCCTCCGGAAGCCTCCACCCTGCCCACCTGCCCGTACCCAGCTCCAAGTGGGCAAAGGGGACACAGGGACATAGGCAGCAGCAGAGAAGGGACCAAACAGGGCTGTGAGCAGGTACTTACAGCAGCCGCAGGGAGCGGAGGCCCTCGAAGGCCAGCGGAGGGATGCACTGCAGGGAGTTGTAGCTGAGGATCCTGTGGAAGGGAAGGAGGCAACGCAAGAAACCCACCCTGGGCTACACACTGCCCCTGTGTGAGCTCCAACTCAAACCACAGCTTCACTCAGGCAGAGGGTGGAGACCCTGGTGTTCCCAGCACCCCCCAGTCTTTGGAATCCCCTAGGAACAGCCCCCACAGCTCAGCTGGGCTGCAGCCCAGTGTGGCACTGCAGGGACTGCACTTACAGGGTGGTGAGCTGGCTCATGTTGGTGAAGGAGGAGTTGCTCAGGGAGCTGATCTTGTTGTTGCTCAGATCGCTGGAAAACAGAAATCCCAAGGCTTGAAGCCAACTGGGCCCTGTCCCCTCTCACTGCTCCCCAGCCTGCTCAGCTGCAATGGGGTGCAAACAGCAGCACGGCGCAGCCTCCAGGGGAGCAGTAGGGCTGTCACACAGGGTGATGGCAGTGATGCCCTCTGTCCCATGCCTGGCACCAGGCAGTGAGCAGCCAGGGGCTGAGCATTGCAGCCAGCCAGCTGTGTTCCAGAGCAGAGGGGGACACAGAGGGATGTCAGGGGTCCCTGCACACTGCCAGTGCCCTCCTCAGGATCACACACCATGGAGGCAGCCTCTGCCTCACCCACAGGTTCCAGCAGTACCTCTGGCTGCCTGGGCTCCTGCTCCTGGCTACTTACACAAGCTGCAGGTATTTGAAGGTAGAGAGCTGGCCCGGGACCTGAGTGAACTGGTTTCCATCCAGGTAGCTGTGAAGGAGAACAAAAGCACCTTGGGCTGGCTGAGAAGCAGGAGATCCCTCCCTCTGCCCCCTCTTTCTCCTGTGCACCATTGGGCTGCAAGAAGCACCTCCAGCATTGCCTCCCTTCTGCACCCAGGGCCCAAGGGGCTCTYGGGGGACCCCTGGGCTGGCAGGGGAGCCAGTGTGTGAGTGCATTAGTACACCTGGGTTGGCATGCATGTCCCTGGGGACAGTCTCCCAGCAGCCTACATGTGCAAGTGCAGCCAGCCATGTGCCGCGTTTGCACATCCAAAGTGAGCGTGGGAGGCTGTAACCGTTCCCAAGGCATGTGTGAGCATGTGAGAGATGCCGCAGGACGCAGAGAGAGGAGGGGTGTGCAAGACAGCGGASGGGGGTGCGGGGGTGGTATGCAGATATATGTGCCCAACCAGTGCCTGCACCCCCTGCACACAGGACTTGCTGCCATCCCCCATCCCAGATGGGTATAGAGCCCCTTTCACAGCGATGGGCATCGCAGAGCCCGCACATCCAGCTCTGGTATGGCTGCCTGGGTATCTCCCTGACACCCGTGGTGAAGGGTGCCTGACCCCAAGCAAACCACATCCCATTGACCATGTGCTTGGGGCTGGAGCTGCCAAGGCAGCCCTGCAGCTGTGGTGAGAGGGGATGGCAGAGATGGGCTGGGGAGCTGGCAGAGGGAGGGTGTCTGGGTCCCTGCTGCTGATGGCAGGCTCCTGGGAACAACAGAGCCCTGGCTTGCATGGCTGCATGCGGACCGCAGCTGCAGGGGGTGCCTGACCCTCGCTGTCCCTTCCCAAGAAGCCAAAGAGAAAGGACCCAGCTGCTGTGACAACACCTCTTGCACATCACCCTGAATCGTTAGAGAGGCTCTTGCTAAGCCACTTGCTGGGGCTGGACAGGATCCCTTGGATGGGTGGGAGTCCTACTCCCACTACCAAGCCAGGATGAGGGTGTGGGAAGGAGCATCTCTGCTCTGACACCTGCAACCCCACAGCAGAGGCCCCTCACCCAGAGCTGCAAAGTTGATTGGGGGTCAGGGGGAGAGCTTGGGTACTCGCCCACTACTCACAGCTCTGTGACGTTCTTGGGGATCCCCTTGGGCAGGGCCTTGAGGTGCTTGTTGCTGCAGCGGACAACAGTGTCGAGGCAGGTGCATTCCTGCGGGCACTGGGGCCGGGRGATGCAGCTGGTCTCCTCCTTACCTGAAAGCCACAAAGTCAGCAGAGTCCAGCCCTTGGGTATTGTGTGAAGCCAGATTCAATGCCTTGTGCCTGCCTAGGAGAGCTCCTCTACCATGCCAATCATCCTCCCCTACCCCCAAAGCAGGGTGTTGCAGGCAATAGCAGTCAGGAGTCAGCAATGCAGGAATTGCTCCTGCACCCAGAAATCACCTGCCCCACTGGTTTGGATACGACCAGCCAGCTCAAGACTGCTCTTTCACCATTTTCATGCCAAAATGCAGTCCCAGGGACACCAGAGAGAAGGGCACAGAAGAAGAGACTCAGCCCTGMAAATCCTCCTGAAAAAACCTCCACCCATCTCCCAGACACAGGCTGGAGGGAGCGGGACCTACGCCGAGCAGCCAGAGGAGCTGGCATTGCTTCCCTTCCCTGACATGGCACTGGAATCTTGCAGGAGAGGCATCCCTGGGACAACCGTATGCTATCTCGCACCGTTAGGAAAGGCGCAGGATGCAACCCTTCAGTCTTTGACGTGGTGGAGGAGGGAAAGCAGAAGAAAGGATGATTTGTTTGTAAATATTTTCCAGAGGGCTCAAAAGCTGCTCTAAATTTAAAAAAGTATATAAAAAAAGGTTTTTCTCCCCACGCACACTCCCCGTCTGCTCCATCTGCCCAGCTCCAGCGCATGTGCAAGGCTGAGAAGGGAAGGAACAGGATGAATCCCAGTGGGCTTTGCCTACACATCTGCTCCTGCCAGGGCACAGTGTTTGCCAGCATGGACCCACCTACATACAAGAGCATGAGGTGCAGCGGGTGCAAACTCCTCTCCTGGCTTCAGAGCCGCTTACAGGGGTTTGAGCACAGCCCCGACAACTGGGTACCAGGAAGGAAAACTCGTGCATCATTAGGGGATTAGCAAAGGACATCAATGGGGCCCCCTGAGCTATCAGCTTGCCACAGTGCCACAGGCACATTCCCGGAGCAGGGATGGTGCTGGGATAAGGAGCATGGTGTCACCCTGGGAGGAGCAGCCTGGTCCCCCCTCACCCCCAGTGCCGCAGGATCCGTGAGTTACCTTCCTCACACCTGAAGTCAGGGAAAGCTACGTCCTGGAGTGGGATCTGACGGAGGAAGTCAGGGTTTTGGCACCGAGGGTTCCCTGTCACGATCTTCCTCTTGCGCAGCCAGTCCCCCAGCCAGGCCAGCTGGCAGTTGCAGTTGAAGGGGTTGGCGAGCAGGTTCCTGCACACGGGAAGGAGCACAACGGCATCACCTGAACGGCCACCAGGCAAGGGGACCTGGAGCCCTACAATGCAATGTGGACATCCTGGGAGCATCCCCCCTGGGGCCCGGGACGTACAGCGTGGAGAGGGACTGCAGCGTGTCGAAGGCGCCTGGAGCGATGGTGCTGATCTGGTTGTCGTACAGGGAGAGCAGGCGGACGTTGCGCAGCCCCGTGAAGCTGTCGTTGTGGATGCAGCTGATGCGGTTGTTCCTCAGCATCCTGCAGAGGGAAGAGAACAAGGGCGCCTGCAACATGGGCAAGCGCCATAGGGGAAACCCCCCTCAGCAGTGCCCGGGCTGTGCCCACCTCAGTGCTGGGCAGCAGGATGAGCCTGAGCCAGTCCCTGAGCGGCAAAAACCTGCCCCGCTCAGCTCTGGATACAGCCAGCTGATGGGCAAGGCACTCCTGAGCTGGCCCTGCAGGGAGGCAAGGAGTAGGGATGTCCCTATCCCTGTGCTTATGGAGGAGGGGGGACTCACAGTGTCCTCAGCCCATCCAGGCCCCTGAACATGCCGCTCCGCACAGACTCCAGCTGGTTGACAGTGAGGTGCAGCTCGTTSACGGAGGATGCCCCCTCAAACGCCCCATCCTCGATCTCTGACACCTTGTTGTTGCTGAGGTTGCTGTAAAAGGGGAAAGCAGGCTGGGATGGGGGCTCTGCCTCGACCTCATCCTGAACCCTGCCTCCCCCAGATCCCACTGACCAGCCCATGATGCCAATCCCTCAGGGGACCGTCTGGCTGGGACATGCCCTCCATTTCATGCCCCAGCCTGCCCTGGCATCAGGACCCCCACGTGCCTTCCCAGCCCTTGGGCTCTCCTGACATGGCTGTGCCTGCCCAATACTCACATTTTCTTCAGATGTGGGAGTTTCTTGAAAATGCCAGTGGCCTCCAGGATGGAGATTTCATTGTTGTTCAGTCGCCTGGGGTGGGCAGCAGGGAAAACAGTTCAGGAGATAGCTGTGAAGTGCCTGGCACAGCCCAAACCCCAAGCCAAACCCTAGTGCCAGCAATGCTCCTGCTGCAGGAGGGAAGGCAGAGCGAGAGAGGAGACTCTTACAGCTCAGCTGTGGACTGCGGGATGCGGTCTGGGATCTTGGTGAGTTTCAGGTTGGAGCACTCGACCACACCGGATTCACAGCGGCACTTTGGGGGGCAGATCACGTCACTGTTGCATTCRCTGTTCAGCTGGTAATCCTCTGTCCCTGAGTGATGGCAAGGGCAGCGTGGGCYGTCATGGGCGGAGCAGAGGGGGCTGCACGTGCCCCCTCTCCCTCTGATCCTCCCACATCCCCACCTGGTCTTGTTCTCTTCCCCAGCTCCCCTCATTCCAGCCCCTGGGCACATATTACTCTTCTCTGTGCCCAAAGCAGTTTATCCGCAAGGATATTTGTCCTGGGTACATGGGGTGCTGSACTGCCCACTACCCTCCTGCAACCAGAGCAGGAGCCTGGGGACGCCTCTGTGTCCATCCAGATAACGGCACAATGGGAGATGCTGCAACACATCCCAGCACCCAGCGCATGGGAAATGCGGCATGGTCCTGCTGGGCCACACCATGGGGCTCTGGCACAACTACCCCTGCAGGCAGCCTGGCTGAAAGAGCACCATGCACGCACCCATGCACACGCCATGCACGTGTGTGGCTCCTCTGCTCACCTGGTATGAAATACTGCTCTTTGGCTGCAGAAAAAAAAGCACATCAGCACTCTGAGCACATGGACACCAGGCTGGGACAGGGCTGGGGACAGCCGTGCCACAGGGCGTCCGTGACAGGGCTGGGGACAGCTCTCACCCGAGCAGCGAAACTTCTTGCTCTTGATCTGGCCAATGCGCTTGTTGGCCAGGCGCCGGGGGCTGGCACAGCGGGCTCCGCTGGTCTCCACGGGGTTGGCACGGAGGAAATCTGCCAGCCACTTCAGGTTGCAGTCACAGATGAAGGGGTTCTGGGCCAGGTGCCTGTGCCAGGGACAGCGGGTGACACACTGCCAGGGACAGCGGGTGATTGCCAGCTCCAGCCCTGGAGATGCTGCTCCCCCAGAGGCTCGCCTGCCCAGGCATCAGAGCTGGTGTGGACACTCACAGAGTCTGGATGGCTCGCAGAGAGGTGAATGTGCCTTTGGCCAGGCTCTGGATCTTGTTGTCATAGAGTGAGAGCAGCGAGAGGTTCTGCAGGTCCTGGAAGGCGTCTGCCCGCACACAGTTGATCTTGTTGGCATTGAGAAGCCTGGCAGGGAGGGAGAGACATGAGTCTGGGGCCCCCCCTTCACTGCACCATGGGTGCCGGGGACCTCAGCCCTGCTTCCCTGTGTCCCTGAAAAGCATCCCACACTGCCACTGGCGCCTTACAGCAGCTGCAGGGCAAAAAGTCCCCCGAAGACACCCTTGGGGAGGTCTGTGATCTTGTTGCCATACAGCACCCTGGGAGAGAAAGGCTGGTGTGAGAGATATGGCGGAGTGGTGTGGGCCATGGTTAAGGGGGTGCAGTGTCCACCCCACCCACACCAGTGTGGGCACTTACAGGGAGTTCAGCGAGCGCAGCCCCTGGAAGGCGTCAGGGGCGATCTCCGAGATCTGGTTGTTGCTCAGGTCTCTGAAAGCCAAAGGGAGAAGGTGGCCTGGTCTCCTCTTCTTTTGCTCCATGTCCCCACTCTTCCACTAGGTCCAGAGACCACCCCCAACACCCAATATACAGAGCTGGGGGTACCCAAGATCTCCTCCCCGTGCTGCCATATGGGGCACTCATGTCACAGCAGGTGCCCCATGCCTGTCAGCTCACAGCAGCGGCCAGCAGGGTGAAGGGTGTTGGGGTTTAGGGTGAGCTGGTAGAGCATGCACACTTACATCCTCCGCAGCTTCTTGTAGGGTGAGAAGGCGCCTGGGGGGATGGACTTGATGCCATTGAGTTCCAGACGTCTGCAAAGAGAAGAGGGACAGATGAGGGCTCTAGGGCTGGCCAAGCCCCAGAACSCCACCAGCAGGGCGGAGGGCTGCAGGACCCCTAAGCTTGCAGTAAGTTACCCCACAGGTGTGGCACCATTCTGCCCAGAGACAACTTGCATTCCGTGGCTGGGGCTTTCTCCATCAGGGAGAAGTGCCATGGGTGGGGGAACCACGGTGGCTGGGGTGGGGGAAGCACCTCTCCTCCCCAGCACCTTGCGTTTGGGGGTGCCTGCTGCCTCCCACATGCTTTGTGCACCATCCCAGCAGGGGCTTTGCACTATAATTGGATTCCCCTAAGGAGATTATTCCTCTATTTACATTTTTAATGCAGCTAAATCCAGGGCTAAATTTGGGCAGTGTGAGAGAAGGGCAAGGAGGGCCTGCTGCCCTGTGGGGTGGCTGAGCTGCAGGGCTTGCTTCTGTGTCCCCAGTGCCTCGAGCCACCCGGAGCCTGGCGGGGATGCTGTGGGGCCATACTCACATCTCTGTCATGGTTTCAGGCAGGTTGGCGGGGATGGCTGTCAGCCCCTTGCCCCGACAGTCCACGATGCCGTTGCTGCAAGTGCACATGGCTGGGCAGGAGCCAGAGGACAAGCTGCAGAGCTGGGCATGTCCTGAGTCCGTTTGTCCTGCCAGGGAAGCAGCCAGCATTGGAATTGCAAAGAGCTGGGCCAGGCCACTATGTGGGAGCACCCTGAAGAAGGGACCCCGGTGAACAGCTCAGCATGCTGGGACAGTTCATGGCACCCTTGAGCAGGTGCAAAAGATCCTGGAGCATGCCAACCCCGTGAAAAAGGCACACAGCTCCAAGGGCACAGACTGATACACTGTCTTACTGACAGGGTGGTGTTGCCCCCATATTGTCCCCACACCAAGGACTGTGCTGGGCTGAGATGAACCCCCAGTGTGCATCCATACTCTGAGCTGGGGCATGTGCCAGGGAGTGGAGGTGGGCTGCATCGGTGGCACAAACCTCGTCCCTCTGGCCCGTGTCCCTGCCCTCACACCCACCACCTCCCCTGCCCCCCTCACCGGAGCAGCTGAACTCGTTCTTCTGGATCTCAGCCACATTGAGGCCGCGGAGCTGGGCAGGAGCAGCGCACTGGGTGAAGAGCCCGATGGTGGGGCGCTGGCGCAGCCACTGTGAGAGCCAGGCCAGGTGGCAGTCGCAGAAGAGATGGTTGGAATGCAGGCGGCTGCAGGCGGATGGAGCAGTCAGCAGCCACGAGATAGCTCCTGCCCACCCCACTGCCCTCTGGCTGCCCCAGCCTGGCTCAGCCCAAAGGCTGGGGGCATTCAGAGGGAGATACAGAGGAGCCCAAGAGTAGTTGCCAAGGCCACCTTGCTTGGCAGTACTTGGGGATGCTCTGCAGGGGTGTCCCCTCCATTCCCTTCCCATGGTGTTGTCCCAGCACTGCTGAGCCACCAGCACCAATAGCAAAGCTGGGGACATCCCATTCTAGCCCAGGAGGTCCCTCCCCCCACTACAGCCCCGGCACTCACAATGTCCGCAGCTTGGGCATGTGGTTGAAGCTGGACACGGGGATTGAAGTGATATTGTTGTTATTCAGGGTCCTGCAGGAAGACAAAGAAGGGCAGGTCAGGGCAGACAGGATGTTAACAGGAACATGAGATCATCCAGGTGGCACCAACCCCTGGGAGCAATCCGGCACAGGGTGAATGGATGGAGAACCAAGGGCTGGAGACAGCCCAAACCCCCAGGCAGCACTTGCTGCCCTTTCCAGGCTTCTCCTCTCCACAGCCAGCTGCAACCAGGTGGCCCCCTGGGGCGTGATCAGGCCCCGGAGCACAGCTCTGCAGCAGTGGTACCAGACTCCTGCTGAGCCCCTCCTCGAGGCCAGGGAGAAATGGCATTCTGGGGGTGTCACTGCAGCACCTCACTGAGTGGGGACACCCAAGGACACCCTCACCCTGCACGGAGCTTGCAGACTGGAGGCTCCAGCCTGTCCCAGTCCACTTACAGGACCTCCAGCCCCCGCAGGGCACGGAAAGCCCCATCCTCGATGCAGCTGATCTGGTTCTTGTCCAGTTGCCTGCAGGAGAAAAGGAGAAAAAGGGAGAATTGCTGSGACAGCCTAGGCGGAGAGCGATCAGTGCTCCTGATCGTTTCCAGTGCCTCCTGTCATGGAACCTGGCCCCAAACTCCTTCATGCCCAACATTGCCAGAACTCACAGATTCTTGAGGTCGGTGGCCCCACGGAATGCTTTCCTGGGGATGGCCTGGATGAAGTTCTCACTCAGGTCCCTGCACAAGAAAGAGGCAGGAAGGAAAATGAGCAGTGCCTGCAAAGTGACACCCCATGGGAGCAGGGCATCCACAGACTAAGAGGCATGCCCCAGCACTCAGTGATCCCTCAGGAGCTGTGACAACCTGTAATTTGGCTTCAGGTCCTTGGCTGACCACTGCTCTGCTGGTCATCCTGAGGCAAGTCTGGCTCCATGCATGGTGGCTAAAAGTGACTGGGACTCCCCAGGCACTGCTGTTCCTGGCTCTGACAAGCGGTGCTGAATGGCACAGCTCTAGGAAAACCCTCCATACTTAAATACTCTCTGACTGCTGTAATTACAGGTCCCTGCTGATTAACTGGTAATTACACTTAGTGGCTCCAGGAGGCATTCCCATGGAGCCTGACCTGCACTTCAGAGGGCACGAATAATCGGGTCATTATTTACTTCATCACTGCAGGGCACTGTCTGTGTAATCACCTGCTCTGCAATGCCAGGGCATGCCAAGCCAGCAAGGGCTCTGTGTTGCAGGGCTGGCAGCAGATCAGATCCCCCACCATGCCTGGGCTGGCTTTTAAAGACCATGAAGACCACAAATCTCACTGCAAGTAGGATCTGGGTGGACTGGCTCAGCTCTGGGAGGACCTGCCTGCTGTATTTGTTCCCTATGGCTCTCAAACAGCCCTTCACTCTCCCACCCTAATAGTCAGCAGCTCCTCCAAACTTGGCTGGTAACTCCACTGCCTGCTCCCAGCCCCGTGCCGGCACAGTCCTGCTCCAGCCACCCCCGGGGCAGGAGGTTAAGTTCCCATCTCCTTCCTGGCACAGGGAAGCTGAGGTRCAAGACAGCATCTTCCCTATGCAAACCCATGCAAGTCCATGGGTGAGTGAAGAGTAGGACTAGGGCATCCTGCACAGATTAAGGGACCCCCAGAGTTACATAGGCTACACAGACACCCCCATCCCAGTCCCTAGAGGTGGTTTAGGGTGTCCATATAGACGTCAGCAGTTCATACTCGGTGCTCAGCAGCTCTGCTTCAATGTAACAAAGTCTGTTCCTATTGACACCCTCCAGCTGTTGGGCTGGGTCAGCATGGAGTCACAGCATCCACCTTCCTCCCCACGCCCTCATTYCCTCCAGAAAACAGGCTCAGCATGGCGCACAAGCTGCTTGCAAAATACCTGGAGGTCTTCAAACTGGGACTTCACCGCAGCGAAAAGCTTCACTGCCACAACAAGAAAACGTTCCCAGAGGGAAGCACCAGCATTACTTGCACAGATACATGAGGAGAAAGAAAACACAAGGACAGCAGGCTTGCCTAGCCGTCCAAGGTGCCCAGCCACCAAGATGTCATACGGTCCCAGTACGATGCATCAGCCCCTGCCCCCTGCACAGTTCGTGCATCACTCTGGGTTGTTCCTGAGAAACCAAACCCGGCGGGCAAAGCATCATTGCTGGGGCAGAGGAAGGGAGGTGCCGCCCCGGGAACAGTCCAGGCTGCTGGGGGAGGAACAGCCCAGCTCCTCGGCGAGCAGCAGGCGCAGTTTCACAGCAACCCGCGCGGCGGCACTGCCAGGCTGCCCTGCCTGCGCTGCCTTCCCTGTTTGTGCTGCCTGCGCCAGCTATTCCTAGAACTCTGGGCTGACCTCTCCACGAGGGGTTCTGGGTTCCCTCACCCTCTCCAAACGGGAAGGACCAGACASGTACAGCAGCCTCCAATACCCCAGCACTCCTTCAAATGCAAACATCTTCTCCTCGTACTCTGTTGGGGATGGGATGAGCCTGGGGACCCCCAGGAATTGCACTGACCTTTCAGAAAAATACAGCATTGCACCAATTCCTCTTTTCTATTTTAGGTCCCGAAAGGAATCCCTTAGAAAACACTTTGAAAAAGATAGAGAGCAACTTTTTTACATGGGAAGACAGTGATAGGGTAAGTTTTAAACTAAAAGAGGAGAGATTTAAATTAGATGTTAGGAAGACATTCTTGACACTGAGGGTGGTGAGCCACTGGAATGAGTTGTTCAAAGAACCTGTGGATACCCCATCCCTGGAAGTGTTCAAGGCTAGGCTGGATGGGGCACTGAGCAACCTAATCTAGCGGGTGCCATCCCTGCCCATGGCCAAGGGGGATGATCTAGATGATCTTTAAGGTTTCTTCTAACCCAAACCATTCTATGATTCTATGAACCCTCCAGGTGCAGCTCACCACTCTGCCTAGCAATACATTCAATGCACCGCATTCCCTCTTGGCAGCTGCCTGTCCTCCAACATTAAACCCGTCACAGCAGTGAGCACCACACTTCAGTGCTCTGCACCCCTCTCCCAGCTCTGGCACTGCCTGCCTGGACAGGTCCTGCCTGCAGCCRGTTTGGTTCCCCCACGGAAAGCTCGCTCGCATTTCTCTGTTTGGAGCACATGGGAGTCCCAGCGGGCCCAGGGAGTAAACCCAGGCGTCTGTCTCCAAGCTGCTCATTTACAGCTCGCGAGGGAAATGCTGCTAGGAGGTTGCAACTGACTTTGCGAGGCTTCTCCCCTTCACAGCTTTTTGTGACAGTCACCGATGAAGTGCTGCCGTTGGGGGTACTGAAGCCAAGAGGGACAGACGCTGGATGCGAGGGTTTCAGCAAGGCCCCGGTGCCGGGCTTGGATTGGATTGCACGGTTACACAGCTGACGACACCAGGACAAACACATGCTTTGCCTGTGGGATCCTCGGGCCCCGGCATTGGAACAAGGCACGGCCCCTTCCCTCCTGGTGTTTCATAGCTCCCAGCTATGTTTGCTTTACACTTTGGCACGGAAGAAACAGCAGATGGCACGGCTTCTCCTCGCTCYGCCGTGCTGCACGCAGCACCCGCGGCGGCTGCATCGGTGCCGCCTTGCRCCCCGCCAGATACAAGAGCGTCGCTGCCATTGCATGTGGAGTGCCAGCTTGCAGCGGTGACCAAGAGCACTGACAGGTCTGACAGCCCCGCTGGGCACCAGCTGACGGACRGGCACAGACAGAGGAGGGGGAGTTGTTAGTCACCCTCACTGCCTTTTCTGGTTTCGCTTTCAGGTATTGTCCTAAAGTTCCAAGTGTAAGAGTTCCTGGTTATGGAGTCCAGGGGATGACCAAACAGCCAGCCCATTCCCAGTGCCACTGTCCTCCCATCGCTGTGCCATGGTCCCAGAGGACCTTGCAGCTAGAGTTTGTCCCTGCACGGCACAAGGTGCAGAGGGCCCTGGTAGTCCCAGGGGTGCAAASGGAGAAGAATAACAAGGGGTGAGGAGGTGATGGAGGACACCTCTGTCCCCAGGCTCACCTCCCAAAGGGATTTCTGACCCAGCAAATGCCTGTACAACAGCAGCAGCCAGCTCCAGCCCACAGCTGTGTGACGGCAAGAAGGCAGGCACACACTTTTTCCATGTCCCCTGAAACTATATCCACACAAGTCCTCGCTGGCTGGGCAGTGAGAGGGATGGATGTGGTCAGGAATTGAGATTTCCGAGGCTTCCCTGCTTGGATCTTACACCCAGCTGCTCGGCCCCATTGTGCGCAYGATGGCTGTCGGCACAGTATCTGTGGAGAGTCAGGAAGCGCCCCGGCGCTGCCTCTCCTGGCAGCCACAGCCCCATCCCGCTGCCGCCGGTTCCCGGGGAGCCTCGGCGAGGAGCCAGGCACGGGGACACGGCTCCTCAGGGCTGGCAGGGGCTCGGCGGTGGGAGCCAACCCCCCAGCGCGACGCCCTGCCCGGCGCTTAGCGGGGCGCCCGAGCAAAACTGTTCGACATGGCTTCCCAGTGGGGAGCCCACTCAGGCAAACAAACCCCGGCAGCCTTAATCTCCCCGGCAAGAGCCCAGTGGGCCGGAGGGCTAGCGGGAGGGAGGAGGCCGCAGCGGGGCTGCGGCGGCCGGGCGAGGAGGCCGGGGCTATTACCACGCTCTCATTCTTTTGGCTAATCCTGACTTCACACTTTAACCTGATTGAGCCTTGTTTGGCGAGCCGGCTCCTCGCGCGCCGCGTGAGGGGATTAGGGCTGGACGCAGCAGGGAGGTAATTGCTTCCCAGCGGCGCTGGCCCTGCGTCCTCCGAGCCCCCCGCTGCCTGCCAAGAGCGCTGGGGCGGCCTGGCAGCCCTCCGGCAAGGCGCTGCCCTCGCCAGGCAGCCTGGCTTGGCAGCGGCCGCTGGGCTGGCTCCGTTGGTGGGACATAGGTCCATCTTGCCCGGTGTCGACAGCCACGCGGGCACTTGTCCAGGCCAAAGTGGCAGCCGGTGTCATGTCCCAGCCGTGCCGGCAAGGGCTGCGGAGCCACACTGCGGCAGGCGAGCGACTTTCCACCCTGGCGGTGCCTGCACGCCCAGGACCGGTGGCCAGCTCCAGGCAGGTGAAGGGAAGGGGCCGCCCTCCTCTTTACCGTGTTTCTTCCCCAGCATCCATGCTGGAAACTCATCATCATCCCGTGGTCTCCCAGACCCTGTCCTACTCACCGGGGCAGATCGAAGGCATTAACCCTTCAGCCTCTGCCAGCCCACAGCTCCCACAACAAAGATGCATGACAGGTCTCTGCTCACAGGCCAGGCACTGCCCCAGCAGCTCCACTCCACCGGTGCTGGGACCAGTCACTGCAGGCACCAGTTCAGCCACAGCAACCATCCACCAAGCCTCGAGCAGACAAGGCAACCAAAGCCACCAGCCCTGGGGAGCATCAGTGTTTCATGCTGGGACAGGTGTTCCCCGGATCCCAGCCTCACCTCACTGGTTCTGTGCCAGAGGAGGCTATGCCAGAGCACAAGTGGCATTTTCCCGGCAAGGACTGTGGCACCAGCAGCTATTAAGCAGCCCGGTGCCTCTCAGATAACCCCACACAGGCTGTTTGTCCCAGCACAGCCTGTCCAGGGCAGAGGGATGAGCAGAGACGGGGCTGACAGCTGTTCACCCCACCACCACCTTCACTGCCTGGCAGGTGACACAGGGTGAGCTGGAGGGACAGAAGGACTCCTGCATTACGAAAGATCGATAGACTAATAAGCACTCGCATCAGTAGCCGACAGCCTGGAGTCCCCCAGGGGTTTGGCACTCCCAGTTGTCACTTCAGGGCAGGAGCTGCTGCACCCACTGCTTGTGCCGGCGTCAGCACCTGCAGCTCTGTGCTGGGGGAAAGCAGTGTCACCCACATGTCCCAGTCACACAATCCACTCAAGGTGATGCACACAAGTCCCCAAGGATCCAGTGCCCAAGGAGGGGTGTCCCTGAGGGGAGCTGCTTGTTGGAGATTGGGAGCAGCCACCCCGCCACTGCATTAGCAGGACGCCAGGGTAACAAGGCAGGGTTTTGTCCACTGCGTCACCTGCCCCAGTCCCCAGCGCCAGTGTGAGCAGGGCCCCATAACTCTGCCTCAGGCTCAGGCCCCTGGGGCAGGCCCCCAGATTATGTCACACTGTTTGATTTTTAATGGGCTCCGCTGGCCCAGCTGCTGGTACCACTCCATCCTGGCCAAGGGAGATGAGACAGACCTCCCACTGCCCCCAGCCCATCTCACTCCACCATCCCCAAGGTCACGGAGAGCCTGTGTGCTGCCTGCTGCTTTCTGCCACCCCCTGCAACCCTAGCCCTGGGCCTGATGGCATTTGCACAGGACAAGGTGGGATGGCAAAGTCTGATGCACAGGTACAAACAAGCCAAGGTGTAGCATGGTGAGCTCAGCGTGTGCGCCTGCCACTCGGGAAAGAGATTGTGGGGTCTCTGGAAAAGGTGCTTTGGCAGGGGCCAGAAAGGGAAATGGGAGGGGATGGGACAGGGTCCAAAGCAGCACAGTGTGGGGGAAGAGGAACATTATTTGCTGCCTTTCACAATACTGGAACAAGGGATGACCGACACAATCACAAAGGCAGGCTTAAAATCACAGTTAAGAGTGAATCCTCCAAATTGGGAGCCCATGGTTGTCTCAGCCACAATCAGCTCAGAAGAAAAATTAATAGAAGCAAAGTGCAGAGATGCACCTGCCATGCCATGCTGTGGCAAGAACACCTGCAGGTGGGTGCTTGGGAGCTGACTCCTGCTGACACGACACCAGCTGGGCACATCTCTCATAGCACCACACTGCCCAGTGCAGGCTGCCAGGCAGGGACAGTGGCTCCACCGCTGCTCTGCCAGCAGGGACTGCCACCCACCAGGAATCACTTCTCCTGTCAGCCTGTTTTAGTGGCAGGCAGAGATACACAACCCTTCTGCTCCCCAGGCAGTACTGGGGACATCAGCCTGGGGTCAGCCCAATGCTGGCATGCCCAACCAGGGTAGGGTGCTAGGGTCCTTGCTCCAATCTCTGCCTGTCACTCTTGTGAAGGGGGGACAGTGCGTTGGAAGGGGGGGAGGGAGGTGCTGCTCCTGCAGGGGTTCAAGGGGGAACAGCTGGTTGCTGTGAGGAGCGTCCCAGGCGGGGCGGGGTGGCACAGCCCTCCCCGCTGGCAGCCAGAGTGGAGCTGTTCATCAGGCAGCCCCAGCCGCCAACAATTACGTGCTGAGTAAATCGATGGGATATAATTGGACTATTAAGATCTCATTATCTTCCTAGCTCCGGTTGCCACAGCCCGCAGCGAGCTGGGGGAGCCTGCAACCTGCAGCCACAGAAACTGCCTCCTGACCCAGACAGCCTTGATGGGTCCTGGGAAAGGGTGCACGGAGCAGGGACAGTACAGCCAGAGGGAACAAGGATGGTGGCAGCAACCTATACTCAGCACAGGAAACATCTCTGTGGCACAGCAAAGCACTGTGCAAAGGCAGGGTGGTGTCCCTACAGGGGTCCTAGAGATGAGGACATCGGCCATCCTTCTAGCCACCACAGGAGTCTGAAAGCCAGCACTGGAGTCTCCTGCCCTGTGCGGAGCTCATTGCTCCTCGGTGGGATGGGGAGTTGGCCTCTATATGCCCTTTCATGTGTATCTCTACTCCATCTCTGCTGGAAAGTGGGGTTCATGTCCCCACCTGCAAGTTGCAGGGTCCCCATGCTCTGAATCACACAGGCTGCCCGGCCCTGAGGGTCCCTTTCCCTGTGCAAGGGCTATGTATCCACATCATTACCTGCTCACACACCACCCGTGGCAGGTGATGTGATTCCAGATCATGGGACAGTCCTCCTGAAAGGACCAGCATCCTCAGCATCTCTTGGCAGCAGGTCACATCCACTGTGGTCCGAGTAAAAATAAATAATCACTTTCCTCAGGAGAGCTTCCCTCATCCCCACCTGAAGTTTCTTGTAGTAATATTTCTTGTCTCAGCACCAGTGAAAGAAATGTATCAGAGCTCCTACTTGCCAGGCCTTTATATATAAGCACAAAACAATCCTTTGCTGTAGCAAGGTATCTCACAGCTCGACACCATGGTGTGCTCAGCATCTCAGACCACAAACCTCAGCGACACAAGCCCTATCAATAAATTCTGCCTGTCCACCCCGTCCACGCCGCAAAGAGTAGAAGTGAACAATGCCAGAGCAGGGAGCAATGCTCTGTGCAAACTACCCTGCCTTCTCAAGGCTTCCCAAAGTGCCGTGCTGACCCCAGGCTCTGGCCCTCGTCCCTTCCCTCCCAGGAGATGCAGATGCTTCCAAAAACATTAAAGCTGGAGAGGTTTGTTGCTTGGACAGATGAGCAGAGCATGTGTAAAAGGCAACATATGCTCATGGCAACAGTTAGTGAGAGGAGTCCCAGCCCCAGCGTGGTGGTGTTGATTTAGCAAAACATTTCAGGGCAGGCATAAATCTCAGTGGCTTCAAAGGGACACTGCTGACCCGTGCCATGACCCACTGTCCTTACCGGAGCACCAGGAACTGACTCTCGCTGGTATCACCCACCGGTGCCACCACGGTGTCTGCGTGTGCCAAGGGGACACCGCGGGGATGCTGAGGCGTGCGGGTGTACGCACCACGGGTAACACCAGCAGCCCCACGTTTGCACACGGGGGAAGTTGGGGACATGCCCTGTACGTTGCGAGTGGGATGATCTGTGCAGGAAGGCACTTGCGTGAGCCGGGCTTTGCCGAGCAGCTCCCTGCCAGGGCGGCGCCCGGGCGGTGGCTCCTGCCCAGCTCCAGCAAGGATCGGCTCCTGCGTGGGCTGCGCTGCAATGCCAGAGTGGCGGGACTCGGCCTCCGTGGGAAGGGGGATGCTATGGGAACAAGGGGAGCTGGCCAAGGAAAAGAGGGGAGGGTGGGAGGGAGGGGGAATAAAGCATCTGCTACACACCCTGGAGCCTCTTCAGAGATTGAAACAAGTTAAAAGCAGCAGCTTTAATGGAAACACAAGTGAAATAACAAGCTGCAAACCCTGCGTGCCTGTCACCGCCCCCTCCCCACAGTGTCCCTTTGTTCCTGCAACCTCGTTATCGGCGGGAAGGGGAGCCAACACGAGGCTAAGGCATCTCCATCAGCTCCCCGGCATCCCAAAGTACTTTCAGAGAGCCACAGCACCTGCTGTGCCCAGTGCCCTGCAGTCTGGCAGAGCCCGGGGCGAGCAGGGGAGTGTCCTGCAGCCCACCTGCAGAAGTAGCCAGCCTGTCGCTTTCTGCAAAGGTACCTGCTGTGTGGCTGACACAGCCACYCCGGCTCCCACTCTCTGCTGGGCGAGGATTCATTCTCTCCAGCAAGTGTCTGGCTGGACACTGTGTTAAAACTGCACCTGTCCAGCTCACAGCCTGTGTATCCCACTGCCACTGGGAGCCGAGGCAACTAGCCACTGGCCCCATTGCTGCACGACCTCCTGAGTTTCTGCATCCCTGCTTCTCACCACCTTCAAGTCCCCTTAGTCCTCCTGTTTGGCAAGCCTTTTCTCCTCCCTCTTTTCAAGTTTTTGCTTCTGTCTTACCCTCTAGTAGCAGGAAATCCCTGCAAGAACCCTACACCAAAGCACGTCTTTCCCGCTCCCACACTACCCTCCAGCCTGCGCACCTACCTGCTCCACATCTGCATGGCTCGGCTCAGTTCCAGCATGTTCCCCACACGCTGCAAATCAAAGGCACGGGGACGTCCCTTTCCCCACGGCTGCACACCAGGCCCCCAAGCCCTGCAGAAGGAAACTGCTGCCCACAGCAGAGCACCCCAGAGCTCACGGACCCAGTATGTCCCAGGATGCCCAGCAAATGAGAGTAGCCCAGCAGCTCCAGAGCTTGGGGCAGAGCGAGCCAGGGGTGGTGGCAGGGATTTTGCTGGACCACGTGTGGCTCTACCTCCAGCAGTCAGCAGTGTGCCACAGCAAGACCCTCCCAAGACCCTCCCGTGTAACTCCGTGACATTTAGGACAAGGTCAATCCCCCCTCGCCCCATCATGACCCCATGCACGACTGTGTCAAGCCGTGAGAAGTGCCAGGCTCCAGCCCTGCCCACCACAAAGCCTTGCATCCTCAAGCACGCAGCGTGTGCTCCCTGCCTGGCAGCTCACACCCAAGAAGACATCCCAAACTCCATGCTGCAACACTCATCCAAGGTGTAAATGAAAAAGCAAATAGCTCTTCTGGCGAGCCAGCCCTGAGCCCTGTGGGGAGCTGGCTGCAGCTCTTGTTAGCAGGCTCATCCCTTGGGTTTGCGGCACTGCAGAGCTCAGAGCTAATTGACTCCCAGGCTCTGAGGCTTTTAATTGCTAATAAGTGTGAAGCCAGCCCTGCCAGCCCTCCTGGATTCCTCCGAGGTGTGAATGAGGCTGAGCCAAGCTGAGAATTGCATCCTGGCTGTCCCAGATCTGTCCCAGATCTTGGTGAGCCAAGAAGTGATGCTGTGGATCTGTGATGCTGCTCCTCAGCTTTGCAGGTCCTGGGACAGCAACTGGCCCTAGCTCTGAGAAGAGCTAAAGCAAACTCCCTGCGGGCTGGAGGATGGTCTGAAACTGATGCTGAATCTTGCAAGACAGACTTCGCCAAGATGCCCTGACATGACCAAAGGTTCTTCACATTCCTCATGCTCTGTCGGCCCTAGAACTACGACAGGTAAAACTCCTAAATCTCATAGCCTGGGGCTTCCTGAAAGCACTTGGGAGAGGCTGCCAGTGGGATGTGAAGTGGGAGATGCACTGCAGGGTGAAAAGCAGCCAGGGTGAAGCCAGTGGGACATCTCAAATCCTGCCCAACAGCTGGTAAAAGAGATGTGATTTTACACAGGGCCGGGAGGAAACAGCCATGATAGGAGAAGGAAACGAGGATGGGGAACAGGGCAGAATGAGTGTGAGGTTGCAAGAGCATGGGAATCAAACACAGGGACACGCTGCAGGGAAAACCCAACAGGCAGATAAAGAGACTCCATCTCGTGTGACACACATCAAAGCCAAGATAAGAACTGCTGGAAGGCAGCAAAGCCCTGCCACAAGGCTGGGCTCAAGCTGGGGGCTGCCCTTGCCCCAGCAACATTGCTCCTGAGAGGGTCTGAGAGAGCAGCATCCAGTCATGGCCATGCCACAGGGGACTGGGAGCTGCACCCCAACCCACAAGGCTTCCCTCCACGGAGCAGCTCTTTGAAGAGCCCCTGAGACAAAACCACACCATGGGCCTGGGGAAGCCTCTGCCTGCAGGTAGTGAGAACAGCTGCAGACCCGCCCCATAGACCTCACCTGTRCTGAGGATCATCAGCCTCTCCTTGTTTTGGGGAGTCAGAAATGAGTTGCTGGAGGCACAACTGGGTGCTCCTCCTCCATTTTCCTGATCCACGCGTGCATGGAGCCTTGGAGGAGTATCAAGCTCAACAGCAGCACCCAACCACAAGGCACAGGCTGGAAAGCTCTGCTCCTGAGTCTAAGGACACCTGGGGGTCTCACACAGATCTTAAATCTCTGTATTAAAGCTCAAGTGATGGAGCAGCCCCACATCCTTTTCAAACTGCCCTGAGGTTAATTATCTTTGGGGTTAACAACACACCTCCTGTCTCTGCTCCAAGTGACTTACAGTGGGGACACTGGTGCTGTTACCCCAAAAGCCTGTGGCTGACTCTGCCCTGTGAATGTGCCTGAATAGCCAGGGGCTGTGTTACCTGTGTGTCCACATCTCCTGCCACAGCCTGATTGAGCTCGAGAGCAGCCAGGATTGCAGTGGGGATTCCCATGGAGGGGGGAGTTAGGGTGTTGTCTGGGAAAAGGGGATGGGACCCTTCATCCTGGTYGGCTTGGGAGGTTGCTCCTCACAGCTCCAAGGGAGTTGCTGGCTGGGTCTGGAGCTGCCAAGGTTGCAGCCAGCCTCCAGCATGGCTGCTCAGGTGGCCTGGCACTGCTTGGCACGGCTGCAGCTCGTGCTCTAGGACCTGGGGAGAGGAGCTGCCGAGGCTGATTACCCCTGCCAGAGCAGGCCTGGTGGGTTTATTTTTAACAGTTCTGATTGAAGCTGGTTTCCTGCTGACATTTACACTCCTTCATCATTATCGGCTCCCTGGCTTCCAACCGCAAAGATAAAAAGGGGGATGGATATCTCCCGAACAGTGGGGTCCTGGCTGCAAACCCACAGAGGAGGAGAGACCCAGACCAGCGCAGCTGGGCAGATATGAGCCCCCTTGGAGGGAGGTGGGTGGCCATCTCACAATGGGGGCATTACAGACTGGGATCCTGCCACCAGATGCAGCAGGAACCATCTCAGGGCAGCCTGGGGAGGGGTATGTGTCATCCTCACTGGCATGAGTGCGAGCACACGGCAACACGGCTGGGCTACGGATGCAATTTTGGGTGCTGGTGTCCCCAGAAACACCCACACTCCTAGGAGTGCCYCAGTGACCAGCTCCCAGTGTTGCTGGAGCCACAGCTGCTGTCTGGGGCCAGCAGAAGGGTGAGCTGCCAACCCTGGTTGCAGGCGTGTGCCCGTGCCACGAGCTCCCAGCAGTGGATAAAGGGGCTTGGAGCCCCGGTGCGGTCCTCTGCGATGGGAGAGGTGAGCAGGGGCTGTGCAGCACAACCTGGCCCTCATCCTTCTTCCTATGCTGCTGTGGGAAGGCAGGCAATGCAAGGCAGAGCCAGTAGCAGGGCTCCCAGCATGGCCAGGGCTAGGCACTCAGATCTGAAAACCTCTTTTTTTCCCTAAGAAACAGTCAAATTCCAACACGTGCGATCTAAAAATACACTCCAGTCTGCCCAGGACTCTGCCCGCTCTTACATCTCTTGGATGATTCATATTTTGCCAGATTCCAGATCAGTTTTGAAATTAAAAATACCAGGTTTGAGAGACAAGCATGTCACAGGCCCCAGAAGGTGTCAGAGCCCTTCAGTAGGAGGCTGGAGACCTCCTGAGGTCTGGGAGTCCTACTGCAGACTGAGGTGGGAGTCCTACTGCAGCTAGGACTGTGGGCTGGGCATTCCTGCCATGGGGAATGGCTCCCATGGAGGGGGAAAGCCCTGCAGCAGTCCTGGATGGGTACATGCTGCTCCGASGCCAGACAACCAGCTGCATCCCAGAGCAGCCCCAAAATGGGGTGGATGCATACAAGGGAGCTTGCCTCCAGCTTTTCTTAATTACCTTCATGGATATAAAATCATCAATAACTAATTAGACAGCCCCATTCCTGCTTAATATGCTGAAATCTGCCTCCTAATTAAATATTATAGGCATTTAAAAGCATTTCTGACAACACATTACATATGTAAAATACAGCAAATTAGCCAGCTCCCACAGTGAAATCCTGCTCAGGAACAATGCAGGGACCTATCCGGACAGAAATCCAGGACATCTTTTCAGGTAAATTGGGAAAAGGGCCCACGCTTCTGGCAAAGAGGCTTTTTTTCTGAGGGCTGGAGATGGCCAAAGGACAAAGGCGACAGCCCAGAAACGSCTCTGCCAGTCCTGCTGCCCCCGTGAGCTGTGCGAACCCCCCAGCAAAGGCGGTTGGGATGTAAGAGAGCTCCTGGTTAGTTAAGCAAACATTAATGCAAATTGTCGGTGAGCCTGGAGATGAGATCCCAGGCACAGTGGCTTGAAGGGGAGCAGGCGCTTCCTCATATTATCAGCCCCTCCACTTGCCAACGGGGGAGCAGGAGCCGGGAGCTGCTCGGTACCAGAAGAAAGGAGCTYCAAGAGCCAATTTCCATCCAACCACAGCGCATTTGATGTCTTGTGAAGTCGTGTTCACATGCGCCGTCTCACCTCTGCCTTGCACAGGGAAGGGGCTGGATCCTTCCTGTGCATGCACAGCCCCAGCTCTGGCTGAGCATATGAGCATCCTGCAGCACCCTGGGATCCGGCATGGGATGAGCCATCCCCACTGCACCCCTCTAGCCAGAATGCAGCTGGAGAAAAAAAGGGCTTGGGCTTGGTCTCGTCCCCATGAGTAGGGGGCCAAAGTACTGCTGTCTTGCTTTGCCCCCTGCACAGAAAGCTTCTCTTCCTCAGTCCTCAACTCTGTCTCAGTGTGAGCCCAATTCAGTGCTGAGACAGAGCCATGGGGACCACGGGATGGGGCAGAGGAGGGCTGCAGCATCCCCCACCTTAACCTGCAGGCAGGARCCCAGTCCAACACAGCTTGTGTCTGCTCTGGTGCCAGGCTCTTCCCCTAAAAGCAGTGCAGAGAGCAGGCAGTTTGCAAGGGAAAAGGCTAGGAGCAAAGGCAGGGAACACCACTTGGTAATTGCCTGCAAACTTAACTCGGCTTGCAAGTGGGAGCCACAGTGCCAAGCTTTGAACAGGGCTGTTTCATGTCCCTGGTGCTCCTGCCGCTCCCTGTGCATCCCATCAGACACAGGAGAGGGGATGACGACAGAGAGAGTGTTTGAAATTCACACTTCAAAGTTGCTATCCGAGTGGACTGGCCTGTATTTGCTGCACGGCTGGAAGCAAGTCAGGGAGCGGGAGAGTGAGCKGAGAGACAAAGGCTCACATTCCCAGAGCCTTTAATGCTGGGATCAATCACCTGCTCAGGGATGCTGTGCTGCAGTGAGAGCGAGAGCTGTACTCAACCCCTTCCTTGCTGCAGCTCCCATGCTGCAGCTGGTACTCAGGGTAATTCTGCCTGATGCTGGAGCACCCTCGGGCTGGGGGCTGTCAGCACACACTGCTGCACTGCCTGGGAGTGTCTCCCGTCGTGCCCATACACACTGCGGCACATGCACTGCAACCCCTCRCCCACCACACCACGTCCACACTCCCCCCAGCACGCAGGCACACTGCACACACACATGCTCTCCTAATCACTCTGTAATTCTCACTTTTAAGCCTTTGCTATTTTTCACCCACTCTTGTGTCAGCACACCTGGAAAAGCAGCACCCTGGGGAGCAGCAGAGGGAAGGGGACAGCCCCTCCAGGAGTCCAGTCCATCTTTTGAGGCTGGAGGAAAGACCATTCAGTGCTCCTCTCCCAGCAATGCTTCCTTATGCACACAACCCAAAGAGAACTCTGGGGAGGTCAGGCAGAGAGGAAGACCCTGGTTCTCCACCACCAAGCTCGGGGACTCAGATGTGTAGTCCCAGATCGGCCTGGATCTGCCTGCTAATGCCTGGACTCTCCTGCTCTTGCTCTCCCTGGAAAACACAGCAGAGTTGAGAGTCTAAGTACATCAAAGCTGGGCTTTGAACCATTTTAATCAGACTGCCCACGCCACCATGACAAGATCCTCCTGAGCCATCTGCACCTTCCCGCATGGTATCCCAGAGGCTTGCAAAGCAGAGCTGGAGACCAGATTCGCCCCAGCTGGCAGACACAGGGGCTCTCTGGGACATGGCTATGGGGATGGATATGCTCGTTGAGCTCCCAGCCAAAGGACATCCCTAAGCCAGGAAAGTGACCCCTTTTCAGGACTGCCGCCTGCCTTTCAGGGACTCAGCMGCATCATCCCCATTTTTCTGGGGACAGATCAGGGCACAGGGACGGCGCATATCGGTGGCCATAAAGCCACAGGCCAAGGACCACTCTCCCTCCTTCAGCCCCCGGARACCTCCTGAGCCCCCCAGCCCTGGCAGCTGAAAGGCTCTCCCATCTGCTGGCTGGAGCCACAGCGTCTGCAGGGCCGGGCGATACCTGCCCCTTCCCCGCCACGGCACCGCGGGGTGAGCAGCCGACCCGCCGAGCTGGGACATCCCCACTCACCCCCACGACCCGCGGGCAGCTGCCGGAGCGACCGTCCCCCGGCTCGCGGGTGGCTCAGGCAGCGTGGGGCCAGGGAGGAAGGGCAGCTGCCCACCTCCCCCGGGAAAGGTGGCGGCCAGCCAGGAGGGGACAGGCGCCAGCCAGACCCACGCTGAGAGGAGTCACCAGGCACAACGGCAGCCGGGTGCTGGCCGCACGCTGCTGAGGGCCGGCATGGTCAGCTGGTGGATGGGCCCAGCAGGAATAGGGTCCCACCGCCCATTTTGCCCCTAGAGAAGAGGGCTTGAAGCAGCGCCTGCCCCGCCAGGCTGCAGCCTCTCCCTCTCATTATTTTTTCACCGCAAGAACTATCTTACACCTTATCAATAATTCACAGGTACAAACGATAACGTTCGCTGTCATGGTCCGGGAGCCACATGTTCCCGGCGAGGGGGAAGGGGCCGGTTGCAATCGCTATTGTTAATGCCTGCGGAGCTGGGGGGGAGGTGGGGAGGATAAATATTTAACACTGTGTCTCCGAGCAAATGTCCATGACCGAGGGCTGAACATGGGTTTTACACAGAGCTGCTCCTGCCCTTGAGAGGGTCATTAGCATGTTAAAAGCCGTCAGAGCGGGGCTGATGGAAGGGCTCTGCCGGAGGGACCCCCAGCGCTCTGCCTGGGGGCTAGCGGAGATGCAAGGGGCTTTGCTGCTGCAAGAACATGGCAATCTCCATCCTGCCCAAATTTCCCCCTTCCTGAGCACAAAGGCCGTGCTCTTGGCTGCTTGTTGAGGAGCATCCCCATCTCTGCCCACTGCCACATCGAGGGGCATGAGGGATGAGGCACCTGGGGGTAGCCCAGGGCTGGTGGGTGGCCAGGGCAGTTCATTGTGCAGAGGAATTACAAAGGGGACACAAAGAGCCACACACCACATTTTGTGTGAGCTTCCTCTCCCGGGCCGCCCGGGCCTTTCTTTTGCCATGTTGAGGGTGAGCTTTCTGTGTAAATCCCCAGGGCACAGTGGGGGGAGAATAGGTGTCTTTGTGAAAGAGGCTGGAAAATAAAGGGGAGAAAAAGAAGCAAAAGCACAAAACCCAGGCCCGGCAGT
Source organism: Amblyornis subalaris (assembly GCA_018881555.1). NCBI lineage: Eukaryota > Metazoa > Chordata > Aves > Passeriformes > Ptilonorhynchidae > Amblyornis > Amblyornis subalaris. The sequence continues at coordinate 3,437,473 of JACAXG010000003.1, forward strand.
GGCAGACTGCAAGGACAGGAGCACAAAGATTCCCAGCGGATGTAAAGACAGTCCTACAACTGGGGGATCAGGGGTCGGCAGGCTGCGAGTGCCCTGCTCACAGGGGCACCAACAGCTCCCCACAGCATCCCCCCACTCTGTAAACGTTGTCCCCAAATGTGCAGCCAGGGTGCGACTTCCCCAGAGCCAGACCAGTTTCACCTTCTCATTGTTCCAGGCACAATTCTGGGGCACTGACAGACAGGAAAACCCCACACTGGGATAATCCGGGAGGACTCTGTTTTGGCCATGCTGTCACAGTCACTGCCGCCATTTCTCTGCAAAGGGATGGGAATGGGAGAGGAACAGGTCCTGTCTGGCTCTGCAGAGATGGGGGCGCAGGAGGAAGAGTAGTTGTGGTGGGCAAGGGAGGAGCATAGGGAAGAGACATCTTCAACCACCACTATTTGCCCTGTGAACTCCAAGCCAGAGCCCTTGCAAAGCTCAGCCAGCAGCTAACCAGCCAAGGTACTCTGGAGCTCATAAAATTAAAGCAAAGCTGTCTTTCCCTTTTATCACGCTAGTAAAATATATCTCCGCCTAAGATGCTCAGACAGGATTGCAGTACGGAGGTCGGGAAGGCCACGGCTGAGCATCCCCCAGGGAGAGCGTGGGAAGACCGGCGCCAGTGGATCTCCCCCAGCCTGGCTGAGAGCAGCAGAGGCAGCCTGGAACCCCCCTCCAGCAGCCCCCTGGCTGTGGCAGCCCCATCCCTACCCGCAAACATGCCTGTTCAGACATCAACTCACATCATCCCACACGGAGAAGAGCCTCCACAGCCGGCTTTGCTCAGCCAGCCTCGCAGAGCAGGGATGCTTGGGGGCTTTGAGAGCAATTAAGGACCTGGCCTCGGTTGGAGGCACTGGACTGATGTCCCCACTACCTAGAGAGGGAGAGCGGGTGGGGTGTCATCCATCACCCAGAAGGGGACACCTCATCACTGGGACACCTCTGAGCACTCAGCCCAGACCCAGAGCCCTCCCCGGGGCTCCTGCTCCAACCCTGACACTCTAGTTTCCACCACTGGGAAAAGAAGTACAGTCTCCTTTGCAACTTTAAAGGACATTCAATTCATCTCTTCCCAGCTGAGTGTTCAGTGGTTAATTGCTCTCTGTCGTGAAAAAGCCAAATTTAATTCTAGTCTGAATTTCTCTAGTTTCAGCCCCCAGCTATTGAATGACTTTATGTTTTTCTCTTTTCTTTTTTCCTTTTTTTTTAAATGAAATTAATGGGGTCCCTACAATCAGCTTTTCCCCATGCAGGTATGCAGAGATGGGGATACATTTGTCTCTAAGACTCCTCTTGCATACACTAAATAGGCTGAGCTTTTTAATTCTTTTCACTGGAAGGCAGATTTTCCAGACCTCCAATTATCCTGCACTTCCTCTCTGAGCACTTTCTAATTTCCCAGCATCTCTCTAAACCGTGGGCCCTGAAGCAGAAACTACGCTCAGCAGAGGCCGCTCTGCTGCACCCCAAAATGGCAACTCCCCAGTACCCAGAGCTACTCCATGCATCCATCACTCCCCAAGCTGCCGCGCTGGAAGCCYGCATCCCAGAGCAGGCTCACACGATGGCTGCTAAGTCCTTTTCAGTGTAACCACATCCCCAGACACTGCTCCCCGTCTTGTAGCTGTGACCTACATTTTTTTTTCCCCAGCTGCGTGACCTTGCACGAGGATGTTTTCCAGTGCAGGTGTTTCAGGCAGAGCATCCTGCTAGACTGGCATCCCGCCAACAGCACCAGCCCTGCTTCTTTCACCTACTGGCTCATGTTTCCTCCCAAAGTGAGTTCTGTGGCTGTGCAGGTGGTTTCTTCTCAAGATACATCACCCACGCCGCTCAGCTCACCCTCAGCTTGTGCAAGGCAGAAAGAGGAGGCAACAAAAGACCAGGACACTTGGGGAGTGGTTGATAAAAGTCAATGTTGTCACCAAAGATTCCAAGACCACCGCAGCTCTGCAGAGATGGTGAACATTAGTTCACCACCATCAGACCCCTCCTGCATCCTGCCAGAGTGGTGACCACTGCAATTCCCCCAGGGAGTTCTATCAGTGAAGCAAGCTGTCAGAAATGCTACACAGATTTTTGCAGAATATTAATGTTTTCATGGCAATATCCTCCAGGCGAGAGTAAAATGACTCGCAGAAGTCTCGGTATATCATGTCAGCACAGTCGCTACTTATCAACCCAATTTGTCAGCTCATCAAAAAAAATGATATCAGGTTTGTTTGACGAGAGCAATTTTCCATGTGGATTGGCATTAATTATCCTTTAATTCCTCCCTGATTGCCACCCATATCGTTATTGTAGCAGGGATTGGTGTCAAGCTGGAGGCAGAGCAGCGGCTGCCACCTGGGGGAGGCATGGGAGGGATGCTTTATCGTCACTCACTGTGCCTCGGGTGCCACGGGGGTTAACGACCTCACCCTCACTCTGGAGGTGACAAAGTGACTGATGCATAGCAAGTGTCACATCCCTCCCTACACAGGCCAGGTCCTGGGCAGGGGCAGTTGCTAAGAGACAAGACCAGGGTGAAGGGAGTCAAGGGTGGGGATAGGAAGATCCTGTCTTAAGGAGCAGGCTCAAGGCCATAATGGGGAATCCGAGCTATCTGGGTGAAGAGCCATGTTTGTGCAACGACCCCTGTCAGAGATGGGGACCTGCCTGCCCCACGAGTCCCTTTCCTCAGGCAAGAGGCAGCCCCGGCCACAGGCACAGGCTGGAGCAGCCCCAGGAGAAGCCAATATTTGCTTTCTCTCAGTTAACCCTCAGACTGAGGAATGCAGGGTCACCACCTGTGTGACTCCCTGGGGAGGCAGCTGTGTGTGGAGGGATGCAGGGATGTCCCCTTTCTGCTGTGCTGTTTATTTTCTCAATATTTGTGGAAGGAAACAAGAGCTGGGTGGGGGGATGTGGGGCTGGGATTGGCTGGGAGGGCTGGCAGACAGAGTGTTGGTCCAGGGTCAGCAGGTGATGGAGGCTGGCCAGCACTTCCCAACTGCCCTATGTGCCCCCCTGACAGCCTGCCAGGGTCCTCCTCTGCCACTGCCCTTATGGATGGGGAGTGTGGCTGTGGGTCTCCCTCTTGTGCCTTGCCTCATCCCCTCAGCCATCTGTTTGGATGTAGCTGGACACTCCAGAGCAAACCACTGCCTTCACAAAAAGCTGTTTCAGGTTGAGTGGGCTCATTCCCACCAGAACCAGGGCTTTGCCAGCTTTCAGTAGGAAAAGGTACCATGTGTTGTTCACTTCCATTAAACCTGATGGCCTCTTCTGCAGCCTGCTCCCCTAAAAAGCTGAAATCTCCCACAAAATGATGTGCTGACCTACAGCACAGGTGATATTCCCCGTAGACAACTGGCTCACAGCTTATGTTCTCCTCACACACTCAGCCATTAATAAAACTCAAAAGCAATGACCTTGAGGTCCCCACCAGTGACACCAATCCCCAGCAGCCCTTCACTTCCACACTTTTCATCTCATTTGGGACGTGCTTCCAATCAAGGCTCTGCCACCAGACAGGCTGCGAACACACAGCCCTGGCACCTTGTAGCAGGTCTGGAGGAGAAATTTGGGCATCAGTGGGAAGCACAGCCCTTGGAGAGATGGGCAGGGCTGTCACCACGTCTCTAACCCCTGAAGATCTGAGAAATGCAACTGGCAGGGCCACGCAGGCAATTTAGTTCCTGTCTCTGTGACTCAGTTTTCCATCTGTAAATACGAAAAAATATGCTGACATCTGCAGTGGTGGGGATATTGGACTGAGCGAGCGCCCCAAGCTACTCTAGAGCCCAGGAGGAGGGCAACAAAGACTAAATATTATCATTCCTCACATTGCAACCAAGAGCAGAAACTGCTGCTCCAGTGGTGCTGCCCCAGCGGGCTGTATTTGCAATGTCAGCTAACGATGGAGATGAGGCACTTCCGAAAGCTGGACTCACACACGAAGTTGTTGTTTCCAGCCCCGCATCCCCAGAGCCTGCAGCGGGGAGAGTGGAGCCTGCTGCACCCTGTGCTCCAGGCCAGCCAGGGAAGGTGTTTCATGTAGTGCATCTGCCTGCTCGCCCCAGGCACAGCACCGAGGCAGCCACAGCACCCGGGGAGCTTCAGGGCACTCTGGTCCCACGGGCTGCTCGGAGCAGCCACCCTGCAACAGGAGAATCAGGCAAGCGCCCGCTGTAGCATCCCGGCTCCCAGCCCCAAGCTCCTTACCAGCGGCCCCCAGCTGGGGTTGGGGTTGCGGGGGTGTTTCCCAGTCCAGGATGCCCATCTGGAACCCATTAGGCACCTTTAATCCCCCTCATCCATTCTGGTGCTGTCTGCGCTCCCCCCCACCAACACACACAAACGCTGCCATTCAAGCAGTTAATTTAAACAAATTCTGCCCAGCCGCCACATCGAGAAGCGATGAAAAAGCCAAACGAAGCAGCTCAAAGCCAAGGGGGGAATGAAAAAMAAAAAGAAAGAAAAGAAAGAAAACCACTCTGCACGGCGGGGCTGATACCCAGAAAGACCAGCTGCATCCTCCCATCCCAGCCAGCCCCAGTCCTCCCCTCTCGCAGGCAATCAGATACCATGCRGGCTGTGTAATTGGATGGCAAAGGATAGAGAGAGACATCTTAAAGCTTGAGTCTAATCTCATTAGCACCCGGCTGCGGGGATGCTGTGAAATCGTAGGATGCAGGAATGAGCAACACGCTGAGCCCATGGGGAGGAAAACAAGTGAGCCGGAGCGGGACGACAGCACCGGGAGGTGGAAATGCCTCCGGTCAGACAGCGAGAGCTGGAAACACCACCGAGGCCTGGGAACGCAGCCAGCCCCTCGCTTGCTCCTCACTTGTTCTCTCCTATTTACCCCACAAGCACAGATCCCCACTTATGCTACACAGCCCCAACTTCATCCCTATGATTAGTAATTAATAGCACTGGTGTTAATTGCTGGGCAGCAATAGCCTGCCTGTGCAATGGAGGGGAGCTGCAATGGAGTATCCCTGGGGCTGAATACCTACACCCCAACTCACACCCATTTTGCATTTCCACYATTCTTGCCTCGGACCGGCACGTACCCAGCAAAACACGTGGCTGTATGTTTTGCTGGGTAGGTGCAGGTCCATGGCAAGAAGAATCACTAGACTCCAGGCAAACATCCCAAAAGGATCCCATGATGAGATCAGCCCCAACCCTTCATCCCCAGGACCCCGTTGCCAAGGCAACCCGTAAATCTGTGTCACACAGTGACTGGCCAATGGTGCCCCCTGGGAAAAAGCATCCCAGATCAGGAGTAAAGTGGAGGGGATGCAGCACCCACCCACCTGTGGGGATCCCAGATTGACAAAAGTCCCTTTGAGTGTCATATCAGGGGTGGTAAGGTGAGGGGGAACACAGGGCCAGGATTCCCAGGTCCCTTTCCCAGTTCTGCCATGAGAGGGGTCTGGAGTGGAGGATTTCACAGGTCTGGGATGAGAGACACTTTTGGGGAGCTATTCCTGTGCTTCCCACATTTAATACTATGTCCGTGCAATGTGGCTAACACCTCTCACTCCTCCTCTGTAGGATTCCAAAATTACCATTTCCCAAACCCTCAAGATGACAGTCAAGCTCTTTCCAGCTGCAACTCCCAAGGAAACCTCTTTCCTCCAGCCCCAAGGCCTGCAAAAAGTCTGAGCGACTTTATTTCTCTCCAAGCAGCTCTGCCCCAAATGCCATCCCCCACTGGAGGGACTGCGAGGACCAGACAGGGAGAAGGAGGGGTGAGGAAACCATTTTAAACCAGCTCTGCCATTTCCTGCCTCCCAGTTTACAGAAAACAAGACAGCAGGATGTCTTCAGTTACCAACAGCTCCCTTGGGAGCAGTAAAAATTAATCCAGCTTTTCCTATCCTGAAGGGAAATACAGACACAAATGGGGACCAAAGCCTCTGAGGGAAAAGGGGGTGCAACAACCACGGAGGAGCTGGGGAAGACAGCTGGTATGACCCCCTAATCCATACTCTGCTTAGCTCTGGCAGGGTGGTGGGAGTCCCAACCACAGACGTCTGTGTCTCGGTGGTTAAGTGAGGATAAGCCTGAGATGATAATTAATTTAACACAGATAAGAATCTGGAAAATGAATCCCCACCTCCCCAAACCCATCCCCAACACGCACACAGATGTTGATCGCACGCACGGGGAAATGGGCTCGCCAAACCAGGACGCCCTCAGCCCCTCCCTGCGGGCAGGGCACAGTTTCCCCTTGGCCATCCTACGAGCCCTGGTGCACYGTGGAACCCCCCAGACGTGCCAAGGGGCATCTTCCCCACTTACACGCAGCTGTTTGGCCTTTACGGCACTTTAGCATGGGGAACTTTACCCACCTACAGCAGTGCATAAAGCATCCCAGTGCTCCAGGCAGCCTGCTTGGGCAAGAAGCCGGAGCCCACCAGGCCCAGCTGCTGGTGTCAGGGTTGCAGGCTGTGTGGCCCAGCACCTATGCCAAAAGCACCACAGGTTCCTCGGGAGCAGAAGAGAAAGAACACGGCACGGGCACCCTGTTGGAAGCAGTGCTGGAAACTGCTGACRGTTTGTTTTCATGGCAGTCCCAGCATGAGAGATGGGGGGTTCCAGCACCCACCCGCRGGAGGATCAACCAGCAAACGCAGGTTAATTACCTGGCTCTGCACATTCACACGTCTGTGGGATACACRTGCAGCGGCACCAAGTTATAACTTAGCCTCAAATCACTGTGTAAGACTTTTTTCTTCCACATTCTGGAACTCAAATTACCAGAGGCTAATTCTGCTCACGATTCTTTAATATTACTTTGAACCCTTCTACTATTTGAGCTGTGAAAACAGGAGGAAGGAAATGCCTTTATTCTGTGCTCAAAATGTATGGACAAAGGGATCAGCTCCCCCGAGTGCTCTTTTAACTCTTTCAGGGGACCAAAGGTGGCCAAAGGCTGAATGTGGGACAATGCAGGCCATGAGCTGTGAGGCAGCCAGGGAATAAATAATTCCCATGTTTTAATAGCTGTGTAATTAGCACTGCTGCTCAGCTTTAAGAAGTCTTGATTTTTCATTGCTTTTTCCCATGGGTTGCAAATTCCCRTTTGCCAGTGCATCACTGGGGAGCTGGGCAGGGATGCTCTGCATGATGCCATGTGGAGGGGGGGACTTGCTGAAAGGGACAGGGGGTTGGAAGCTGCACCTCACCACAGACTCAGTCCCCTTTGCTTTAATAACATTATGAAAGCCAAATCCAAGCCTGCACCCAAAGCAAGGCCGAGGGTGAGCCCAGCAGAGCCAGTGGCTCAAGGAGGGAGCCTCGGGAGTGGGGCCTGATCCCGTGCATTGCCAGGGAAACCTTGGAAGTGTCTCAACAGCCAGAAGGCTGGAGCCGGCGTGAGTCAGGAGCACAACAGGGTGCACGGAGGGAATGGGGCAGATTATCTCCAGGCAGCAGTCTGGCAATGCCCACTCCTGGCAGCCCCGGCTCGCTGGCAGGATAATGGCACAGAACAGAGCCGGGGCATCCCTGTGCAGGGCTTGCACCATCATCCTGGTGGGAGGGGCCCAGGCTGGCAGGAAGCACTGGGGGAGGCTGCTTATCTGCAGGTTGGGGCAWGGCAGTGACCCTCAGCCCAGCACTCCTGCACCTCCGGAGACTGCAGGTCAGGTCCCAAAATGTATATGAAAGTGCTTAAATATAAAGAGATCTTAGACAAGTGTTTAATTTGTGAGGYTTTGAGGATTGTCTGCACTCAGGATCCCCCAGGGAGTCTTATTGGGGCCCCCCCAAAAAAGCTGAGGTCTGTGGCACGTTAATGATGGAGGAAGAAGGGGGAGAGCATCAGGTGGTGAGCAGCTGCCTGCAAGGGGGTGCTCCTTCCCAGCATGGACGCCAAGCACAAAACCCCAGAGATATCCGTACGGATGCTGTCCCCACGGGCCGGCAGCACGAGGATGTGCCAACCTGCCTCAGCCTGGCCCTGCTGCAGCCCCGAGCCCCGCCAAGGCTGGGGGTGCCAGAAGCAGCCCCTCACCGCCTGGCAGCCTGCCGGGGAGGGGGCTGGCCGCCCGCCCGCCTGGCAGCATCCTTCCCTAGGTAACCTCCCCACCTATTAGTGGCACATTTGTTTCCCTGCGTTTCCTTAGAGCTGTCACGAGCCACACTGACTCTTTGTTCCCAGGGGCTGCAGAGAGGCCTCCCTTCCCCTTCCCCCTCCCCCTGGCTGGTGGCGGGGGGGGGGTGTCTTGCAGCGTACAGACCCTGCAGCTCCCCCCTCCCCCCAGCTACAGGGGTAAACACGCTGCCCCTCTTCATTGGTATTCGGGGGGACGCATCCCAGCCTGGCCCCCCCAGCCCTGCTGTGGCCCCAACAGAAGGGGCTTTGTCAGGGAGCGCAATGGGGTACGGCACCCGGAGTCCGAAACGTGGGCATGGTGACAGCAGGGACACTTGGCCCTCACCCGGCAAGGGGAGGGGGATGCTGCTGGAGCGGGAGCTGGGACAAAATATGGGATGTTGGGGAAAGGGAAGCAGGGAGGTTTGCTCCGGGAAAGCTGCTCTCTGCTCTGACCTTGGCACTTTGCTCTTGGACCACAGACCTCTGCACAGAACATCAGCACATACACATCCGTAGGGGGCATGTGCCCAAGGAGCCAAAGCAACCCTGCTCCAGCATGGGAAGATGAAAACACAATGCTGTGCCCACAGGCCCCTTCCCATGCAGCGGCTGCAGGCTCCTGGGTGCTCGCCGAGCTCAGTGGCTCGCCGGCTGTGGGTAGCAAACCTCAACCAAAGCCCCAACAGGAGCGACTGTGGGATGGTGGGGGTGGGTGTCTGGCACAGGAGGGCCAGGGCACAGGCAGAGCCAGCCCACCACCGCCACCAGCATTTCCAGGGAGCCAACAGGCAGGCAGGCACCAAAAATCCCCCACTAAATTGAAACCGTGGCTCAGGCAAGTCTCCCTCACTGGGAGGGAGCAGAGCTGTGGCACACGCATTCCCCAGAGAGCATCCCCACCTGGCACCCACACGTCCCACCTGGCACCAGCACGACCACCCACCATGGGGGCTCCTTTATCCAGCCATCACCAAGCACACGTTTTTTTCTCCATCTCTGCCTTCCCTGTCCGGGGGCTTTCCTGGTGCAGCCCAAAGAGGAACGGTCACTAGCACAGTCTCACAAGCAACACCTCCCACGCGCAGCCAGCCCCATCCGAGCAGGGCCTGTTTTGTTATTCCTTTCTCTGACAGCTCCTTTTTCACTTGTCACCCTGTTTTGCTACTACTCAGCTCACAGCTTCCTCCCGCGTGGTTGTGATACTCTCCTCCTCGAAGGATGTCATTTGCATTTTCTCAAGTTATTTAGCAACCCTCCATTTTTCTCCGCCTGCTTTTCTAAAGGCAGTTAGGGCTGGGTTTAGCCAAACGCAAGGGTGCGAGGAACCTGTCCCAGAGCTCGCCATAACATTATCTCTCCTACCCAGGCAGCACACCCAGCTGTGGTGCTCTCTGCCACTCAGCTTAAAACTCCATCATCGCCCAGGTCTTTAAATACCCCTGGGTCCAGGGTGGGTCTGGACGAGTCCCTGGTCCCTCTGTCAGCTCCCAGACAGAGGCAGTTGTAGAGCATCGCTATTCCTCTGCAGGCTCTGGCTGCAGAAGAGTCTCACAGGAGCGTGACAATCCCCCCAGCTCCTACAACATTTCACATGTCCCCGGCTCAGAAAGTCACCAGCCCTGATTGAGATGTTAATGCTGTTTCCAGGGAGCCCCTGCCCTTACAGACTGAGAGCAGCACTGCAGCCCTTCCCCCTGGGATTGGCTGCCAGCTAAGACGTGGCACCATCTCCTCCACCATTTCTGCTGGCATGGGTCCGACAGAAACTGACAGTCTGCAGCCCATGTCCTAAATCTCCCTTCTTCTGGAGACAGGACTTTTTCCTCCTACTTTCTGCTCATCCTCTCTCAGCTCCCACTCAGCCTGAGCAAGGAGCAGCTGCTGCGGCTTTTGGTGAGGGAAACCACCGGGCAGCTGCTCTCGTGCAGATACATCCATCCGGGATTGTGGCTCCCCTGCAGGAGCAACTCCCCAGAGCTCCTCGCAGCCAAGCACCCACTGCTCCTCTCCTCCCTCGCATCAGCTCGGCTTCCCTTGGAGAAAACCATTTATTTATAGCCATCCTGGCTGCCTTTAGCACATTTCAACAGCCCACGTCTTTGCCTCCCTGATGATGTGCCCGCAGCATTTCTGTCCTCACCCTGCTGCTACAGCCGTCCCAGACTCCTCTCTCCTCCTTACATCCCCCACCCAGAACCGCCAAAAGGGGCTTAGAAACAGCTTCAGAAGGAGGTTTTAAGAGGAGGTGGCCAGAGAAGGGAGAGAGTGGTACAAAGCTCCTCTCCCATCCTTCCCGAGGGAGCAGAGAAACTGCTTGCTTTTTCTGTTGGGAGACCCAAGAAAAAAACAACTCCTGCCAGCTTGGGAGAGATGCTGAAGGAAGATCTACCAGCATGCCCTTGGCTCCTGGTGTGCTGCAGGGCTGCACTGGTGCTGAGCCAAGATGTGTATGGCTGCAGCGCTCTGGGGACCAGCGCTGGGCACTGCAATAGCAGAGGTCACCTTCTTGCCTGAGTAATCCTCAATGGAAGGAAAGATCCATCTTTTATCAGCTCTCCACATCGCAGGAGATGTGCTCTTCCCCAGTGAGCTGCTGGGGGACCCTGGCTTCCCCCCCTGAGCCCATGATGCTTTGTTCTTCCATCCAGTGCTGACAGTTTAATTAAACCCAGTTTGAGAATGGGTCACTGGGGTCAGGCGCTCTCCAGTGAAACCTCAGATCAGCACCATTTCCAGCCACCGGGACTGCTTAATGAGTTATCTGCTCATTTCTGGGGACATAAATAAGGGAGGCCATGCGGAGAGTCCCCCTGCCTCCTGGCCCCACTGCCAAGGCACTGGCACAGTCCCCCCCCACTGTCTCAGACCAAAACAGGCTCTGGGGAGGCATCAGCTCAATATTCTCAAATTCCAAGGGGAAAACATTCCTCTCCAGGCATCTCACCTCCCCCATGCCCTCATTTGAGGTTTGCTTTTCGTTGGCCCTTTCCTGCCATTCCCCAGTTTATTTAAGCCCCGACGGATCAGGTTTAACTCCAACCCCTTCCAATATCCCGATGTACAAATGCTCTTTACAGCCAAGTTCCGAGTAACTAATTGCAGCTTGAGCCGGGCTGGGAGACCACAAAGTACCACCAACGTGGATTAGGCTCTGACGCTCAGGAGGTGGAAAAAGAACTCTCCCTCTTGTCCTGAACCTGAGGGCCTCCTCTTGTGCTCCTGAAAAGTTTTCATCAGGTTCACGGTACAGTGGGAAACTGCTCTATGGGTATCACATACCCTTAATTCAACAGACTTGCCTTCATCTTCTGTGGTACTGATGTGCTGCAAAAGATGCATCAAGACTGTGTCTAGAAGAGGCTGGAGCATCCAGGCCAGCACCCAAATACCCATTTAAGCAACCCCCACTGGTTCCCGCATCCATTCCTATCTTTCTGCTTCAGCTGCCACCTGACAGCCTCATTTTCCAACTAAACAGATCTCAGCCCATCAGTTTTTGCTAATTCAAGACCTCCCAGTACAACGGTATGAGGACATCAGGACCTAGCAGGCACTTCAGGAATTTGAGAAGCATGACATGGTGGCTGCAATGGGCAGCTCCAGGGGAACTCTGTTTGCTGGAAGTAGTCTGGAGACCAGGATTTGCAAGAAAATCATGCTGTTAAGAGCATTCTCTTCCTGGTCTAGCACGGGGCCCAGCCTGCATCTGGGCAGGGAAGGGGTCCTGAGCAGTGGGGCCACTCCAGATCCATTTCAGCAGTTAAATAAGTGCAAAGCCCAGCAGGGAGGCTCCGATTTCTTCAAAGAGTGCTGATTTCAATTTAGCTTAAACCTGTTCCCCACTGACTCATATCCCCGTAGCCTGACCCAGGTTTGCAGCAATTTAAGAGTGTCCTTATGACCTCCCACACCGGCTGGACTAGCACTGGTCCGGATCCCACCTCCTGCTAAGCCAGCATGTGTGTCTAGACAAGCCACCCCCAGCACCCCCTGCCCCACCAGCCCCCCAAAACATCCTTGAGCACCCCACCAACAGGCAGCCTCAAGGACAGGGAGCAGCAGGTCCTCTGGCACATAGGGCTCTGTAGCACAAATGCAGAACTCGAGGCTCTGCCAGGACACTGGCTCCTGATGTGCTTCCAGGCAGACCCCAGTGCTGCACCCCCACCGTCACTAATGTGTGTAGGGCAACGTGCTGCAGAGGAGGGTGGCAGGTGGCTCAATGTGTCCCCTGCCCCCAGTCCCACAGCTCATGGCAGGGACTCTGCTCCAAGCGTGCATCAAAGCTCCCCAAGACATGGCACCAGCTATAGTCGAGGAGCTTCAAAATATGAGCCCATGCACACACACCCAGATTGAACAAAAAAAACTCCAGGTGCTGGTGTCCAAGCAGAGTTTGCCATGGCAGAGATGGCCAGAAAACAGCTTCAAGATGGGGTGGGAGGGAAGAAGTTTGAAACAACCATCACATCGCAGGAAGCAGTGAAGCAACAGGAAGAGGCTGAAATGCAACCGAACGTGAGGTGGCTGCAAGGAGCATCTTGCACAGCCCTCTTCAACCCATGGTGGTATGTATAGCCCCATGCACACCGTGGCACAGCCCTGGCTCCACACGAGCCCGGGGGCTGTGCAGGGGCACACTGTATGTGTAGGAGACACACATGCTGCCCTTCTGCATCTCCCGGACGAATTGTTAGAGTTCGCTTGTTGAAAGAGCCTGGTACTAAAATCTAGAGAAGATTAAAAGGGAAACATTAATGTTTGTAAAATAGTTCTCTTGCCCATGTTTCTGTTATGCAATGGGCGGCTGCAGGAGGATGGGCCCTTGCTGGCGCCACGATATGGCACAGCTGAGCTCAACAAATGCCATTTGATAATTAATTGAACGCCTGTGCTATCAGCTGCCATTACCTAGGCCCATCTTTGGCGCCTGTCCACCACTTCACACATCCCATGCTGGCAACCCACACGGCGTTTTAACCCTTCATTACATGCCTCAGGCTGGACTCTGGGACTGACTCCCTGGCACTGTTGGAAGAAAACGGCTCAGCCACAGCCTGCCTGCACAGGCAGGGCTGCCTGGCCCCAAGATGGCCATGCCTGTGCTGGGAATGTCTCAGCCCATTCAGTTATTTCATCCATTCCTGCCCTGCCCCAGCAGGGACCTGGCATCCTCATCTCACAGCTGATAAAGGGAGATACAAGATGCAGCAAGCAGAAAGCTCGTGTCCCAGCTACAACCACCCCAATCCTATGCACTGCAAATCAGCCACAGGGTGTAAGCTGTTTCTCTGAGTGATGGAGAGTACCTAGCCCCAGTCTGGCACGCACCCTCTCCTCCTCACAGCCCCCTTCCCAATGTACATGGTGCCTGACATAGCTGAGAGCCTGTAAACACTTTGTTTGAACAATGCTGGCACTGTTGAAAGCACCATTGCCTGAGCAAAACAGCCCCAGGCAAGGGAAAGCCAATATGGAAAAGAGAATATTTATCAAAACCCCAACAGCCCTCCCCAGGGAGCCTGCTGCTGCACAGAGGGAGGAGGAGCAGAGAGGTCTGTGGAGCTGGGGCTGGCCCAACAAGAGACAGTCCCTGGGGTAGTTTCTGCAGGTGCAGAGGGACAGGCAGGGATGGGGACAGGTAGAGCAGTGCAGGGAGGGGGCAGCAGGCATGAGGGTCTGGATCTGCCCCAGGCAGGGCTTCCCCCCCTTCTCCAGACACCCACAGAAAGGCAGCTCTTGAGCAGCACCGTGGGGGTCTCTGTGCCGTGTGGAGATCTCTGGGAAGGATGTGACCTCTTTAGGGACATCCTCTTTCACCCTCCCTTCATGACAACCTGGGCTAGTGTGTAAAGGCACTCTGCTCCAAAGCCTGTGATCCACACCCATGGAGGAGTCTGAGGGGCTCACAGCACCTCTGCACCTGACGCTGTGCAGGCACAGCCCAGCTCTGCGGCACCAGACCCAGCCCTAACTGCCAGCACCTCATCCCACACCCCCATGCATTACAAGGACATCTTTAACAGCACCAGCCTCTGTGCTGGTGCACAGGTCTTCTGCAAGTCACATTTCCTGCCATGCTGCGTGCTCGGGTCACACAGACACAGCATGCATTCCCCTGCCGCTTGCCAAGCCTTCAGGGGGACAAGATCCCGGTAACCACCAGCACAACCCCCCAGGCGCAGCACCCTCCCTGCGCTTGGAAGGGACATCAGTGCCCTTCCAAACCCCGCGACAGTTCCCCAGGTGAGCCCACAGCAGCGCCGGGCAGGGGAGCCCTGTGGGCACGGAGGGTACTTACAGCCGTGACAGTGCCTGGTTGTTCTGGAAGAGAAGCTCAGGCAGGGTGTGCAGCTGRTTGCGGTTCAGCCGTCTGCAGGGAAAGAAAAAGGGTCAGGGTTGGGGGGCACAAAGCAATGACCCCACCTGCAACCCAGCTGGATGTGTCAGGCACAGCTGGATGCTTTGACTCACTCAGAGGGGCCAGTAGAGCAGAGCATCCCACCTGGCAAGGACACCTCCATCCTGCTCACCACAGTCCCAGGTGGGGACAACCAACRGGGCATTAATAGACTCACTCATGATGTTATAATTACATGCAGAGAGGACTCCAAGCTGTTAACTGCTGACTGCTGCTTAACTGCACTCTTAACCTGCTGCTCGATCGGCTCCTCGTATTTGCTCGAGCAGCTTGGGATTTTTAAACTGCTGAGCTATTTTACTGAGTACTGGACCAGAACTTACAGCTCCCTCGCTAACACACACAACACAGCTGATACAGCAAAAGTCATTTGTGTTAACCTGCTCCTCACCTCAAAAGCATCAGAAAGGACTCTAAGATCCATAGAAACGGAAACAGGTATGCTTCCCACACTGTAAAATACCACTGCCATGCAGAAGAAAAGCTGTTTGAAGTCAGGCAGCACCAATACATTAGGGTTTAAGGAAAAAAGGAAAAGATGCTCTCTGCAACTAAATCCAGTAGCCCCTCACCAACCCCCCTCCATGACCAGGCACTCACAGCCGCTCAAGCTCCTTCATGTCATCGAATGCCCCACGCTCCACGGTGCTGATCTGGTTTTCCATCAGCTGCCTGCAGAGAGAAGGGGTCAGCTTTCCGGAAAGGTAGTCCCCAGTGTCCCCTTCACTTCTCTTGACCTAGGGCTAYCTCACTCCCACCATTCCTTCAATGCAAACCAGTCTCCTTCTTCCCACTCTCTCCCAGCTGGAAGTCCACCATGCTCAGCCCAACACAATACTCTCCCAGCCCTGCTGGCTGATGCCCACAGAAAGAGGCTGACCACCTCTAGCAGCCCCAGGAGGGACTACAAACCAAACACAATGTCCACCAAGGTGGGGGCAGCCAGCCCCTCGTCAGGAACTCACAGGACACGGAGCTGCTTCAGCCCAGCAAAGTCATTCTTGTTGATCCGYGTTATGTTGTTGCCATTGAGCTCCCTGGAGAGAGAAGAGGTAGAATTAGTAAGGAAGCACTCGGGAGGTGGCCAGGCACTGGCCCTTCTCAGTACCTCCCCAAAAAGGGCAGGCAGGGCCCTTGGGATGCATGTCACCCYGTTCTGCAAATGGAGCAAACACCTGGTAGGGTAATCCTAAACACACAGAGCTGCTTAGAGAAGGCAAGTGTAACAAGAAAACAAACAAATGTCCTCCAGAACAGCAGGATCCCTCCAAATACCCAACTGCAAGACACCTACACGCATCACAACTGGTTCAGTGCACAGCCATCTCACACCTTTTATCTGAAGAATAAGCCACACTTCAAGTTTCACCTTCCAAGAGATGCTTACACAGGACAAGCTGCTTTGTGGCATCACTCGCTCCTTCAAAAGCCCTGGGTGAGCGCAGGGACAGGCAATCCAGTCARAAGGGAGATGCTGTCCCTCCTTGCTCATCCTGCTGGTGGAAATAAGGGGTGCCTACACCCACTCCATGGCCTCTGCCCTGCCCAGASTCTGCTGAGCACCAGGACAACCCGTGCCCACTGCTGGACACACACGTGGCAAGGCCTCTGCTCCCAGCCTGCTGGCTACACCTTCTCCTCGGCCATGCTCTCCAGCATGCTCCTGSTAGGATTATCCTGCTTTAAAATACATCAAGCCAGGAGCTGCAGAGATTTGCACCTCGCAGTCAGTTTTGCAGTGCCTTTCCACATTATGGGATGTGATTACTGCAGGAAAAGCAGGACCGTCAGCCCTGGGACCCACAGTCTGCAGAACCAGGGATCCCTGTGCAGCCCCCCATCGCAGCAGAGAGCCTCCCCCCTTGGCATCACGAAGCATGAGAGTGTTTGCTCCTTGCCATGAGGCCAGCCTGCCCAAGGCATGTGTTGGGGATGGAGGATGCTTGTGGGAATGAAGGGCTCCCATGCTGGAGACCCACTGCCTGCACCGGACACAAACACAGAAATCAAGAGGAAAACAAATAAACTACAGGAGGAGACAGCAGTCAAGGGAAGGATGAGCTGCTGGAGCCAGGGAAGGGGACAGAAGGTGCCACCGCGGAGCAGGTTGGGGTGCTTCAGCAGGATCCCGGCTCTCTAACTTCCTGAGCCCTGACAGTGGGACCAAGGAGCAGGAATGCCCCACGTCACACGACTGGCTGAATACACAGTCCATCATTCCCATCCAGAGTMAAAGCCTTCCTCCACCGGGCTCTGCAGCCATGCGAGGGGCCAAGGTCAGCGGCAGGCTGGCCTCGGGGCCGCTGAGCAGCGTGTAGGGCCACCGCGTACAGCCAGCGCAGCCGCGCACCCCGGGGTGCTGTCATTGTCCTGCTGAAACGGCTGATAATGGCTAATGAGTTCCAGCTAGCCATTATAGCCTCGTAATTACACCGCTATTCAGCGCCGAGATTGCCGGGCTCCTGCCATTATCCAGCCGTGTGTGCCTGTGTCGGGAAGGAGGTTGGGAGAGCACGTTACTAGGACACAGATGAATGCAAGCGGGAATGAATAGAGGTTCCTCGGCCCCAGTGATTAAACTGAAACCCACACTCGGGCTCCGCAGCCCCACCACTGCCCCGGCTCCCGGTACGGCCAGCCCGCAGAGAGCACAGCAGGCTCCTGGGGATGGGGCTCCAAACCGTAAGGTCCTGACCTTCTCACAGGGAGCAAAAGCCATGGCCAGCCAGGCTGTAAGCCCCAGGCACGAAGCACTGGAGTGTGTCACACGTTTTAGGGACATCTGTCACCACAGGAGGGGTGGCTTGGTATGTGTGTCCATCTCCACAGCCCTGGAGTCAGCTAAGGGCAGGGAAAAAACCCAGCTTCAGGAGTGGTTTCCTCCAAATGTCTTAAAGGTTCCTTGGCAAAGAAGCTCCCCAGAGGCATGCTGGCGGCCAAGCTGGAGGTAATGGCACCCATTGGAGCTCCTGGTGAGAGAGGGTTCCCACGTCACCTTCCTTTAAACATTCCTAACAATACTCTGGCTACAATGTGTAACTGGAAGTTGAGAGATCTCCCATACTGCAGAGAAACAGAGCAGAGAGGCTTGATTTAAAACTGCCCCACCTGAAAGCCAGGACTTACACCTCAGCCTGCAAAACCCAAGGTGGTGCTCTACTCACAGAACCTCAGCCAGAGGCAGAACATATGAAAAGCATGTGGAAACCTGCAGAAACACCAAGAGCCACAGACTTGACATGGCCAGTCTCTCCATGTGCCAAAACAAGGTTCTGCCCTCTCTCCCAGGCATCTTCTGGCATAGTGCAGCCCAAAGACTGCAGCACCAGAAGGCACAGGCAGGACCAGCTACCCTGGGGTCTGCTGCCCATGCAGCCCACCCCAGCCTCTGCTCCCTGCATGTCTGCTGACCATCCTCAGGGTACTTCAGCACTGGGGCTGGTGGCAATCCCCAAGTGGGGCTGTGTCCCAGGGCCCCTTGACAGTCCTCCTCCCTCAGAGACTGGCCCTGTGTGCTCCCTGACAACTGCTCCCAGCATCCCTCCATGCCTTTGTTCAGGTAAATGATGGCCTTTGCAACCAAGAAGGGAACAAACAGCAGGTAAAGCTTATTTGTAAGGATGCCGAGGCAACACTGCCATTTAACTTCATGACATTCTTCCCCTCTGAACCCCCTTCAGTTCCTCATGGAGATAAATTACAGTCTGCAGTGCCCAGAAAGCCAGATCCCTGCTGCTTAGCGTCTCACCCACTGCCTCCATGCCCTTTCCTAGTGAAGCGAAACACCCTGCCCTGCCCTACACAGCAGAGCTTCAATAAGGACTGATGTGTCTGGGGAACTGCCCAGCAGATTGGTTGTTTTTCTGGACTGTGGCTTGAAAGCAGAGACACAGGGTGTATTCTTTCCACGTTAATTCAAAGGATTTAACACCAGAAAGCATCCTCAAATTCATTCAGGCTGCCTTCTTCTGCTGCCCGGAACCCCAAATCTCACACTGCTGCTGGCAAGGCAGCAAATATTCATTTGCAACCTCCAAGTTTTAGAAACCCCCCTCCCGTTTCTCCCTGGAAAGAGGAAAGTCATTAAAACAATCAGTCCCTTTGCTACATTGCTTGTGGATCATCCCACTCCCAGATGGGATGTCTGTGCTGCAGCAGGGTTCGTTAGACTGGATTTGCATAGTCTGGGTTTATATTTGGTTTCTAGCTTTGGATGGCTTATCCATTCCCAGGGGGTCCGATGTGTCTTTTCCCTTTGCAGGGTTTGGCACTACACTAACTCAGTAACAACCTCAGAGAGCACAAATGCTGAGAGTTAATTTATTAAATACAGCCAACACGAGTGATATTTCCCTGGGCACTGATTTATCAGGAGCGGGAAGGAGCAGACAGCGCAATCCCACTATTCCCACTCCATTGCAAAGCATCAGCTATTCGGCACACATGTGACTCCTGTCCTTGTGGCTTAGCTCAGCTCTGCTCTCCTGCCGAGGCAGAAATCCTAACTGCTGTGCTCCCCGGAATTCTGCTTTTAAGAATGCAGAGGAGAAAGTCTGTGAGATGGATTCCTGCCTTTCCGCCCACCAGCGGCAAAACATGCCCCAGCCCTGTCAGTGCCAGCACAGAGCAGGTGCCTATGGCTCCAGGCAGTGACTGCAGGGGCTGGTGGAGAAGGATCCRTGCTCCTGTGGCGCCTGCTCTGAGCTGCCCCTGCCCTGGTGCCTGGCAAGGCTGGCACTTGTATTGTCCATGAGATGTGTCCGTCCCTCCATGGTCTTCACTGCTCTGCCATTCCTGCCCTTGGAACAGGAGAGGACCAGCCCCCAACGGCACAGCTCCCCTCCCAGCATCTCCATAGCCCTCATCCCAGAGCCCTGACCCCAGCTGGAGTCGGCAGTGCCAGATAATAATCAGGGAAGAGGAGAAATGAAGGCTGGAAGGTCACGCACCCCCACAGCAGTACCTCTGGCACCCTCCATCAATCCAGGCAGATGCATGCACTGCTCCTTCATGGACAGGACTGACACTCCCCTGTGCCCTATTCCAGCATGTCACTGCTCCTGCCTCACAGACCGTTTCCAAAACTCTGACCTGAACCCTTCTCACAGCAGATGAACCCCACCTCTGCCCGCCCAGGCCACCATGGTGCACAGACCAGGCTGCTCCCTTGCCCATGCAGGTCCCACTCCCAGCCCCGTTCCCCCCAACAATCCCCCAGCSCCAGGGGCACAGCACTCCTTGGAGGCCTCTCTGCCTTGCAGGGGCAGGACCCGCTCTGTTCGTGCTCCCATTCCACATCTGTGCTGTTGGTGATTCCCTCCCACCAAACACTTTCCTCGAGTCCCCAGGCAACAATTCCCTTTCTGTCAGCCCATTCCTCCTGTTCACCAAGCCCACTTTGAAATTTCAGCCCATTCTCCAGCCCTCTTGCTTCTCTCCCAGCCTGGTGGCATCTGCAACTGTCACAAGCAGCTCGTGTCCCATCACACAGACTGCTAATGGAAACGTGGACGGGGATTAGACTCCAGACTGACCCCTGTGCTCAGCACTGGGGGACAGAGCAGCTGCAACCTTTCATTCTACACTTTTATTGCATTTTTCAAGTCTTCTCAAGATTTCACCCAGCTGGTTGAATGTAACTGAGCCCCTGAGCTTGCTCAGTTAAGGCTCGCTGAGATGCTCGAGCAATGAAAGGCAGGGCAGAGCCCTTCCCAGTGCTGGTAGAGCTGGTTCCCTCCAGTGCTGGCACCACATTCACCAGCTCCCTGCAGCCCATATGGGCACGGCTGGGTGCTAACTCCATCCCCTCCAAGGTAGCAGGGGGTTACAGGGTACTGCTGCCTGCTGCTTAGGGAGGCRACACTGGTCACGCATGCCCTGGGCTGACACAGCTGCACAAGGGGCTAAGCAACGTCTCCTCCTTTTCCATCCCATTCCTGTTCTGATCAGATCACTCAAGAAGAGCAAAGGTGCCTAAGGGATACATCCAAGTCCCTTTAGGGGTGTCATACACCCCAGAGTGAATGCCTTGCCAGCACCACCCGTACCAGCTGCCTGCAGGGTGATGTGGCCAGCAAGGAGAGCCCCAAGAGCAGTCGTGTGCTATTTGGGCTCCTCTCGGAATCACTGCCCTCAGCCAAAGGGGAACCCAGCCCCAGCACAGTGTTGGCCCCCAGAGCGCACGAGGCTCTGTAAGCTTTTACGAGGTACTACAGCAGGTTAGCATCACGACAGATCTTTAAGCATTACAAACAGCATCGATCATGCAAGTAACAGTGAGGATCCAGAAGGCTTTCTGTTCTCCTAACTTCTCTCTGGGGTTTTCATGCCACAGCCATTAGCCACTCACAGTCAGGGAATGCTTTACACTCACACAGCATTGTGGTGTATCACCTTCTGGTTAAAAATAAATAAATAACCTCTCTGAAGTCTGATGGGAGAGAGAAAAGGCAGCAGGTCATTTCTGTTTCACAAATACGGAAACTGAGACAGCCAAGAGAAAAGATTTGCCTGGATACCCACAAAATTTGACTTTTTACGCTGTGCTGAGTAGCCTGGTGAGGATCTGCTCTGTAGCTCCTCTGCTTCCCAGGGCAGGGGAGGCTGCCCAGCTCTCAGGCTTCATCCTGCCACTCATGAGACTGAGTTCAAAACCACTCCGCATCTTCCTCAGCAAAACGCCTTTGCTCATCCCTCCTGGAGCTGCCCACAGCAGGGATGTGAGCACAAGTGCACCTGAACTGCTCAGTTAGAGGTGCCTGCTCAATCCTGGACCAGCTGGATCTCCTGAAGCATCCCATTTTGAACACAGGGCTTCCTCCTATCAAGAAATATCCAGGGCCAGGAGCTGCATCTCTCCCACTCTTGGTGCCCAGGGCTGCTCCTTGGCTGCATCGCTTGAAAAATTAATCTTCCCTTTTTCTGATCTTCCTCCTCCAGCAGCCTCTCTCCCCCATAGGACACTTGCCTCTGCTATTTTGAGCAGCAAGTGCATCCAAAATGCATGCCAGGGAAGCAGACAGTCAGCACAGCCTCAGAGCCTGAATGTGGCAGGGAGGTCTGAGATAATTCCTGAGGGGACAGGCTTGAACCAACCCTGCACCAACACCATGGAGAGCTTCCCTCCATCCCACCTCATTCCCTTCTCACTTCCAGCAGTGCTGCAACCCTAAGGACCCAGCTGCAAACTATCCTTCTCACTGCTCACATTGCTAACTGCAGCCTGGTGCTGTACAGCAGGAAAACCTCTGCTCCCCTCACTGCTCCTACCACTGCAGCCGTCCGTGGCTGTCCCTTGGGTGGGGACAGGGGCCAGCTGCTGGAGCTGGCCTTGGAGCTACTCGCACTGGAAGCTGGCCAGGGAGCAGTGATCTGGGYCTGACATCCCCTGGGATGAGGCCATTTGCTAACGCACAACTGCGTTTTTTACTGCTTTCCAGCAAAACACGCACAGAAACATCTCCTTGCCTCTCAGGTTTTATGAAAGGCTATTTCAGTAGCAATAAAGATAAAGAGGATGTGTCCGTGACACTAAGTACCTCTGGAGTGGGCAGGGAACCATGAAGGACTCGGAAGGAAGACAAAGACAGGCTCCCTTGGTTGCCCTCATGCACATGTCCTGATCCAGTGCTTGCTTGCACCAGGTTCCCAAGGAGAAAATCAGAGCAAGGATACAGGAAAAGCCCCTCTCAATGCGACGTCATGGGCTTGTACGCCTTTTCCTGGACAGCACACCCTTTCCCTGCCCACATCAGCCTGGTGGCACCCCAAATCCCCTCTGCTCCCCCAGGCTGCAGGTTCTGCTGCCCTGAGGGGGTCTCTCACACATTCTTTTCCTTTTAGAGCTGTCTTGCTCTTCTGTCCCCCCGAGTCTGGAGAGGAAACAATGAAGTAGGGGAGAATGAAACTCAAAGCAAATGCACGTCCTGTAACGAGTGTTTCTGTAACTACACTGCTTTTGTGTGTGCTGCCCTGCACCAGCAGCGCTGCCACCATGCCCAGCTCACCCCAGGCCTGCAGGCTCTGAGGACAGYGGCAACAGCATTTGAAGTGCACGTGAGACACCCACAATTAAAGCTGGAAACAATTCCCCTTCCTTGCTCCCACCTCAGCAGCAAGGAATTGCTGTTAGCACAATGCATCACTCTGGAGGACCAAAGTGGCAGCACATTTAAGGCAAAAATATCTGTTTTAAAGGATGCAATAAAACAGAGCCAGGGAAGGGTTTATAGGGAAGCAATTGCTGTGTGGGGTGAGAAGTGGTCACCAGAGGCCAATCCGCCTGGCTTTATTGCCTGTTACTGGTGACTTTTCCCAACCAGGGGACAATAGATCCTCCGCTATCAGCCTCCACTTCAGTCAATACAAACACGACATAGTTTTTTAAACTAATATTTTTCCAGCATGCAATTCCATAGAGAGTGAGAACGCAGCGTTACCATGGCGATATATAGACAGCATCTGCCTTGGACGTAGCTGAAGGGAGAAATTGGAATAGAATTGCAAATTTCCTCTGTCCAGGAAGGCTCCCAAGGAAGCCACTGCAGCGGGCTGAGCAGGCTACCTTCCCCAGCCAGCCTACATCCTCCCGGTGCCTAGCACTGGCTCTCCGGAGAGCTGAGGGCTGCAGGGCCAGCCAAGCACTGCCCCGGCTGGATAAAGGTCCTGCATCCTGCCCCAGAGCTCTGCAGAGCCTGCGCAGATCCTCTGCAACCAGACTGCTCACTGGGAACTTGCCAGGGCACTTCAGGGAAAGGAGAGGTTGACTTCCTCAAGGTCCTTCCTAAGAATGAGCATTTCCCGAAGCCCCTGAAAGGAGAAGCAGCTTGATAACTGGTGTGGAATGCAAGAGTGCTGCTGTGATGCACCAGCCTGGCTGCTGCAAGACATTTTGATTAACTGGTTAGAGGTAGATGCAGGTGAATGGATCAAACATGGTCTGAAAAAGAGCTTGCTGCTGGAATTTTGGCAGGGGATGGTTGGGCGGTGTGCAAGTGTGCTTCGGATGCAACCACCCTGGCATCGTCCTCCCGGACTCCAAGGCTGTAGCTCAGCACCCCTTCCCTCTACCAATGCAGACAGAGGGATGGCAGGCTGGCTGCAGACTGGATGGGCCCCATTTCAGCACAGGCAAGTCCCAAACTTCGGGAACAATGCAAACAGAAGCCCCATGAAATGCTGAAGGCCAGGGACCCTAGAAGGGAAAAGCCAGAGCCAAGAGGGATGCAGTGATGGGGACCCCCAACCCCAGCTCTGCTGCCTCCCACATGGGGGGAGGGACACTGCACAGCCCACAGTGAGATGGGGGATGTTCAGCTYATCAGAGAGGAGGCAAAAAGGGCAAGTGGGGTAATCGTCAGCTATCAGCCAAAAACTCCAATAGCAGGAGTGAGTGCAATGCCATCACAGTCAATTCATTCCCTACAAGCAAAGAGCTGGGCTGGAAGCTGCCATTTGACAGTGGCAAATTTGCACTGATCCTGCTGATCCACCTCCCCAACAGGACAGTCTCTTCAGAGACACTTTCAAAGGAAGAAAGAAAGAAAAGAAAAGAAAGAAAAGAAAAGAAAAGAAAAG